>CM063592.1:14536861-14569390 GCA_032356905.1 Salix exigua
TCATGACTTTTTTTTGGTAAAGATCGGGGCTTTACGCCCTTTACATAATACGCGGAAAAGTGGACCCAATTAGGTCATAGTACAGCAAAGTGTATACCCCTGCCGGGGGATCAGACAAACTATCCGACCCCATATCTACTAAGTCTCTAGTTAAACCAAAATTAGCTAACCAATCGGCCACACTATTAGCCTCCCTATAGACATGTTGAGTTTGAACCTCCCAGTCCCAGCCTAATAACTCTCTAATTCTCATAAGGATATTATAGTTCCTATCAGGCCTCCCACTCTCCTTCTTAACCATCTCAACTACTAACTTGGAATCTGATTCTAGAATTACTTTTCTAAAACCCATATCCCAAGCGAGTTGTAGACCCCCATAAATAGCCCATAACTCCGCGGTTATGGAAGAACAGAATCCAATGTTCCTTGCAAAACCTCTTCGCCACGCTCCTATATGGTCCCTAATTACCCCTCCCGCACCTGCCTTCCCTGGATTCCCTTTGCTGCAACCATCTACATTCAGCTTGATCCAGTCTTCTGTTGGATATTTCCATCCTATGTTCTCTACCACCATTGAGCCCTTCTTCCAACCCCATCCACCACTCTGCACCCTCTCAATATCCTCAACCATTCTTTTTATAGCAATGACAGTCCCATACCAATTACCATCGTCTCCACCATATATTCTACTACATCTATTTTTCCAAATGAACCAAACAGTTACTCCGAAAACCAAATGCCAATCTCCATGACGCGAGCTTCCATTCCTGGGAGTTAAATTTGAAATCAGCCATACATACCAACCTTGGCTAAAAAACACATTTCTTTCCTCCACTTTGACGAACACCTCCCATATACGTCTTGTTGAAGGGCAATCCCTTAAAGCATGGGTTAAGGACTCCAATTCATGCTCACACTGACTGCAGCGCCCATTATCCGCTAGTCTCCTTTTCCACCTCCTTTCGTTTGTCATTATAGCATTATGACCAACCGACCATAGAAAAACTCTAATACGCTCCAGACCTTTCCACTGCCAAATAATCCTCCACATAGGATCCCGGTCTAAAGAACCCCCTGCTTCTTGCACTCTATACCCTTCTCTAATATGAAATTTACTATCCGTGGAAGGGCTCCAAATCATAGAATCTGGATCAACGTCTATCCTTGGAGGGATATAATTGGCAATAATCATCACAACTTGAATCGGTAAGATTTGCGCAAACAAATCCCACCTCCAACTGCCCCTGTTATCCACCATCTCTGACACTGCATAGTTAATAGTGTCAATTTGGTCCACTGAATTAACATGAGTAATCAGAGGCCCACAGGTCTACACCCAACTATCTTTCCAGAACAAAAATCTGTCTTCCATTACCTAGACTCCATTTAACATGATGATTCACTACATTCCATTCCTGACAAATAGCCTTCCATAGAACTGAATCTCTTGCGGTCGCTACTGGGTGACTCTCTCCCCTATTACCATGCATATATTTATCTCTCATGAATTTAACCCAAAGACTTCTCTCCTGCAGTAAACCCCAAACCAACTTCATGATAAAAGCTTTATTCATCTGTTTCATTTTCCGCAAACCCATCCCCCCTTCCTCTTTTGTCTTACACATCGTCTTCCAATTGACAAGGTGAACCTTGTATTCCCCTTCATTTTGTCCCCAGATGAATCGTCTGCAAATTTTCTCTATCTCCGTGCAAGTATGCTTAGGAATAACTGCAGCCTGCATAGGGTATAAAGGGACAGTAGCAAGAACCGCTTTACAAAGAGTGATCCTTCCTGCCAGGGATAAACTGTTAGCTTTCCAACCCGCCAATCGCTTTTGTAAATTCTCTAATAAGTAGTTATATGTCTGTTTCGTAACTCTTTGATGGAGTAAAGGCACCCCAAGATATCTTCCCAAATTTCTTGTAACTTGAAAACCACTTCTCCTCTTGATACTGTTTGCCAAAAGGTCAGAAACATTCCTGGAAAAGAAAATTCTAGTCTTGGCCACACTAACTTTCTGCCCCAAAGCTGAGCAGAAAAGCTCAAGACATTGATTGACTCGCTCAATTTGCTCTATGCTAGCCTCCGCAAATCAAAGCATATCATCTGCAAAACACAAGTGAGAAATATCCAGACCATTTTTGCGCACCCTAAATGGCTTCCAACTATGCTCCTCCACTCGTTGGTTTATCAACTGTGACAATCTTTCCAAACAAAGTACAAAAATATAAGGAGACAAAGGATCTCCTTGCCGAATACCTCTGTTAGGAAAGAATTTCTGGGTGACTTCGCCATTCCATAAGACGCTAAGAGAAGAAGTTTCAATACACTGCATAACAACCTTTATAAGCCCACTAGGAAGTCGAGCATCCATCAAAGTATCCCTAATAAACTTCCAGCTTAATCGATCATACGCCTTCTCCAGATCCACTTTAATAGCCATATAACATTTCCGGCCTTTCAATCTTCGCATTGAGTGTATAATCTCCTGTGCCACAATAATATTATCTGTGATATGTCTGCCCGGGACAAAACTACTATGAACTTCACTAATCAGCTGCGGCATCAAGCATTTTAATCTGCCCACTATCACTTTAGTAACTACCTTGTAAAGCACGTTACATAACCCAATCGGTCTTAATTGATGAACATATTCAGGTACCGGAATTTTTGGAATCAACACCAGATGAGAATACTTAATTGGGGAAATATCCAGATTACCTGTAAATATCGCCTTTATGTATCTGCAAACAAACTGGCCAATCACCTGCCACTGCGATTGGTAGAAAATAGGTTGGAACCCATCCGGACCCGGAGCTTTATAAGGCTTCATCTCAAAAATAGCACCTCGAATTTCCTCATCCCGAACCGGAGCTACTAGCTGATCCATATCCTTGCAGTCAATAATGGGAAACTGACCTCGCACCAAATAGTTTTCTTGAACCTCCCCATTATCTGAACTAAAAACTTTTTGAAAATAATCCCTGACCATGTTTTTTAATCTATCCTCCTCCCACACCCAAGCATTTTGTTCATTCTTTAGCGCCTTTATTTTGTTCTTCTGCCGCCTAATGATAGTTTTTGTGTGAAAATAGGAAGTGTTCCTGTCTCTAAACTTAATCCACTCGCAACGGGACTTCTGGTACCAGTGAATTTCCTTCTGATGAAGAATCTGCCTATACTCCGACGCTAGCTCCTGCTCTAACCTGTATAAAAAAGGATTTCCCCTCCATGCAATAATTTTTTGGATCCCTCCTATTCTCGCCAAAACCTTTCTTTTCCTCTGGAAGATATTGCCGAAAATATCTTTATTCCATTTCTGTAAGTGAGAGGACAAACTCTCCAAAGCTTTCGGCACCTCCTCCTCTCCCTTCCAATTTCTTCTTACTATCTCCTCAAAATCTTTATGTTGTAGCCAAGCTGCCTCAAACCGAAAAGGTCTTTCCCCTCTCTGGCCCCTTCTACTCAGCTCTTCCATCTCCACTAGAATAGGGTGGTGATCCGATCTAACTCTTGGAAGAACTAGAACATTTGCCTCCGGATACAATAGCCTCCATTGAGCATTGCTGAAACATCTATCTAACCTTTCATAAATTCTATCATATCCATTTCTCATTCCACCCCTCCAAGTGAATTTAGGACCCTTACTTCCCAGATCTATCAATTGACAATCCTGAACCCATTTAGTAAACCGGGAAAGTCTCTGACTATCCACCCCAGCTCCCCCAATCCTCTCCGATGCCAGTAAAATTTCATTAAAATCTCCTATAACCATCCATGGCATTCTAATGTTTCTAGCCAAATGCGCCACCTCCTCAAAGCATTGCTTCTTTAGCTCATTGATGGGATTAGCATATATTATCGTAAACATCCATGAGTCCCTCATCCCTTCTTGCACAACTCCATGAATAAAATGCCTAGATGACAGAAGGATATTTATATTAATTTTCGAATGATTCCACATTAACCATAAACCACCGGATCTTCCTTGAGCCTCCACTCTAAAATTTGACTCAAAATTTAACCTCTCAATAATTTTACTAGCCTTAACCCCACTAATTCTCAGTTCTACAACCGCCAAAATATCACAGTGATACATTCTCCTCATATCATGAATAACCTCACAAAAACCATTATTCCCAGCTCCCCTACAATTCTAAAATAAGAAATTCATTATAAGAAATTGTTGTTTTTGTAAAACACTTACTCCTCAAAGAGACCTATTTTCTTCATGAAATTTCCTCCATGACAACTCCTTCATCCACCAAAATCTCCACTTCAGGACTGTCCTGTCTGTCTTCCATAACATTATCTACCAACGTCGTATTGCCCTCTTCCATCCACGAAGTTACATCTGGTGGTTCAGGTTGCATGATACTCTCCCCCTGACAAAGAGTAGGAGTAACTAAACCTTCTCCGTATCCGTTCTACATGAATGTCTCCTTAGGAATCGTATTTGTTTTAATATCATGGTCGCTCTCCCTTGACGTCTTGTGCATGCTTCGGGTCCTCCCATCTTCCTTCCCATCAACCCCAATCTTTTCTTTTCCTTTGTTTCGGGTGATTGGATCATTTCTTTTATTTCCCCGGCTCCCCTCCGTCCTGTTATTATCAACTCCCACCTTTGGGCTTACACTAAAATCCACCTCCCCAGCCCGGCTCACCTGGCCCCTGAAACTCCCCCCCTCAGCCCGTGGGCTACTGGCCCAAACCCTCTTTGTTTCCGATTGTCGTTCCAGCCTGTCCCGACCTCCATTTGCATCCCATGGGCTGCGCTTCAGCCTGTTAGCCCATTGGCCCACCAGCACATTCTTTTCCACTTCTTCCCCACTCGTTCTCTCTCTTTTATCTGTCAGCGCCTTTCCCCCATTATCTGCAGACATACCCTCATTTTCCACTTCGGCAAAGTGCTCCACCAACGCATCGTAACGGGCAGTGAGTTTAAAATTGAAATTTGTCTCTCCTTTTGATGCTCCACCTGGAATCACGGCATGAATCCCGTGTTGTCCACTTTCATGGCTGTTCGGAGGCAACGTTCTCTTGCTCGGTCAGCGTACTCTCCGTTCAACAAGCATCCAATTTCCGAATGGTTCCATTGTTTCTGGCTTGGCTTGAAGCTCCTCAGGATGTCCAGATAAGTCTCTCTCCTCTGTACCCTCCTTATTGATCTCCATATTTGCCTGATTTGCAAGAATTTCTCTCGGGCAACTACCCTGTTTATGCCCATATTGTCCACAATTAAAACAGATCAAATGAAGGCCTTCATACATTATGCGCCGAATCCGTTTTCGTAGTTTGAATTTAGCTAACAGAGGCTTTGTTAGATCCACCTCCACACAAATCCTTGCAAAATTTCCCCGCATTCCCACAGCAGTGGCTCTGTCCACTTTTAGAGTTCTGCCGATTTTATTTCCAATTTTCCATAGAACTGCACTATCATAGTATTCCATTGATAAATCCGGCAATCTCACCCACACTGCCACCTTGTCTATGGAAGCTTCCTGTGGAATAAAATTTGGATACCATTATCGGACAGTTAAGTAGTGATCTGCCACCATCCATGGACCCTCAAACAAAACGTGAGCTCTATCCTCTGATGATACAAATTTTGCCAAATAGAACTCATTCCCCAGATCTGTTAGCGTAAAATCTCCTCTTAGCTTCCACATGGCTTTCAGTCTTTGCATAAGGAACATATACCCCACTTTACGTCCCATGAGTTTTAGTATGAGCGTCTGTTTCCATGGAGCTCTAATGCGTTTTTTCTCTTCTACAGATAGCTTGATTACTGGACAGTCCACCTCTTCACACTCCTCCTCCTCGTCCTCCGAAAATTCATCAGTTTCATGGTTGTTTTCCTCCCCAGCTTCTGTTGCCAAAGACTCTCCCATGAGGGAATCAATATAGCTATGTCTCCTGGTCGATCCATCTTGAATGTGCACACCACCGAACTTAATTTTCTTACTTGATCTTATTAGTTGATTAGTTTCTTCAGCTGTGATTGCCGTTGTTGAATCCATCTCCAAAGTCTCAGACAAAGATTTCTTGAACCTTTAGAGATACTTCTAGTTAACCATGGAAGAAGTTGAGAGTGAAGTGAAGTGGCCTCATGACTTTTAAATCACCCTCCTTGGATTCATTAATTAATCAATTTTATAATATAGCATGCAACTTAAATGCGGGTACTGATGTATGGAAAATGAGTTCATGTGAAGCCCTCTTTACTTCTACACTTCTTATATGAACCGTCTACCCTGAGGAAATACGGACCAGGGGCTTTAGAATAACAAAGATTGAGCATCTAGAAAACCATTACAGTGAGCCTGGCAGGTTCGAATTGAAAGCTTGAAAAAGGTGAACCTAAGACAGAAGGGCGAGCCACTTCAAGCTATTTCACTGATGCTGATAAATTAATATTCAACCCAGAAATAAGATTTGGCTGGAAATAGTTTTTAATGGATATGATGAGGTGAGCTGTCAGAATTTTTTTGATGTCGTTTGTTTCATTAATTATGAATAATTAATATATCAAACAGATTATAGTAAGTGTCATGATGATGTTTTCTTCACGCTTCGTTTCTTGCCATCCCCAAGAGGGGAGAACGACGTGTGGTAAAAGGAAAATGTGTTTTATAGTCATAAAAATTACCACTATAATTCTTGGGAGTCACCACCTAGAGTTAAGGTCACTAGAAAACCTATTGGTTTGCGAGAGTTTGGTAAGGGAACTTGTTGTGTAAGGGGAAGACGCATCACCTCCAGTGCATCGTACCAAAAGCAAGTTGTATTGTTGTTTGATTATTTTTTCCTAAGTCAATTTTTCTAAGGTTCGATGTAAATTTCTCTTCGTGAGAGAATTCAGCCGTATGCACAAAAACAACATATTTTTTTAATGTGATTTTTTAATATTTAAAAAAATACAAAAAATTTGGACCGGGTTTGGCCCAAGTAAATGAGTTGGCCTAACTCTGGTGGACTTGGGCTGGACACGACCCCAACCAACTGGGCTGGGCCGAGAGCAGTCCACCCCAAGAGGTAAAACATAAAAAAAATCGGCCTCTGTATTGCTTAAAGTAGCATGAACACTACAGTGAATTAACATTGTTCATGTATGTAAACAATAATAGGACCGAAGTTGATGAGAAACTTGTCTGTTATTGCCGCTGGGTAAAGGAGGTCGAGGTGGTTCTTCCTATGATGGTGACATCAAAAATGGTAGCCTGTGGTGGATGGGAGAGGCACCAGAAGCTACTGGTCTATGCTGGAGTTCGTCCATGCTGCTTTGCCGAGGCTTCTTGGTTGCATTACCGGCGCTGGAGAAGAAAAGTTGGGCTTGCCAAGAGAGCTGCTAGCGTGGGGGAGAACTATCGGTGCCAAGGGGAAAACTGGTGTTCGCTGGGAGCTAGCTGGAGGAGAGGGAGAGCTGTAGTTGTCGAGTCGTAGGAGAGGGAGATAGACACCAACAATGGTAGAGGTGAAGATGGAAAAAGTATTTGAGGGAGACAAGCTCAATGGTTACTGCTGGAGATGGGGAAGAAGTCGTTGTTCTACTGGTAGTTCATTGTCACTGGTTTTTTGCTTGTTTGTCCCTGTCGGTGTTCCTCTCTTTTGCTCTTCTTTTTAGTGTTGTTTTTATATGTAAATTACTCTCCTCCCTTTGTCCAAAATTATCTAATGCAACATGATTTTTTCATTACACTTTCATTAACCGTTCTTTCCACATCATTGTGTTTCCTCCCATTATTTATAGACGAAGGAGGTAAAGTGCATTTGCCTGTAGGGCATGAGGTTGATGTCCAGGATTGCGGTATTATGGTGGTAGGTTGTAGGGCATGGCAAAGCATGACTGTCAGTAATGCCTTGGCAGGTAATTTTTTTTTTTATAATTAAAAATTTGAAATAGCATTAAAAATAGGTTGTGATAAAAAAGAGTTTTTCGATGGGAAAACTAAGGAAGAAAGATGTTTTTTGTTTAATTTTGGCTTCCGATTTCACCCATTTTTTTTTGTCTTTGAAAATTCTAAATTTTTGAATTTAATCCAAATTATGTTTCCAAACTTAATTTCTCACCAATTAAGCCTTTAATAAAATTAATTTGACTTATTTAAAGTAAGTTAAGCCTTGCGCTTAATTAATTCCTTTAATTGGGTTCTGAATTAATTTCTAAACATAATTACACTTTAAATTAGTCGGCGATTAGATCAAACTGGCCCATAAAAATATAATTATATCTTTTGACTTAAGTTTTACATAGATTTATCCAATAATAAATTATTTTAGCATTGAATTTGTATTTTTCTTCATTTTAGGGCACAAAAGAGGTACGATCAGACTCTTGAAAAAGTCCATAATTTCCACCTTCATTTTTTTCTGTTGATGCCACCCACTTTTAAATTATTTTTATTTTATTTTATTTTGGAAATATTTAGGGGAATAACCCAAAATTGGATTATGATAGTAAGTTTAAGCAAGAAACACAAACAACCCAGAAAACCATATCAAAAACTAGGTTCTTTCCAAGAAAAACAATTAACAAAATCAATTAATTATAATTTATAAATAGAAAATACTTGAAAACCATATTAGAAACAACCATTAATGCAAAAAAATTTCATCACAATCACTTAAGAACACATAAACTAAATCCACTCCAAAATTTCAACAGCTAAGAAGTGAAAACTATGGAAAACTTACCAAGATCTTGAAGTAGAGATGATGTAGAAGATTTTAGTTAATAAGCTTTATATTCAATCGGTTGGTTACATGTAACACTAATTTTATTTATGTAAAATATATTTATTATAATAAAGTTTGTTTTATCTTTGATATTCATTTATAAATGATTAATGAATATGAATTTTAATTATTGAATTTAGACTGAGAATTATAAAGTTGTTATAATTGTAAGATTTCTATTGCATCAAAACATTCTTCTTAAATGGTTTCTATTCAAATTGGATATTAATTAGAATTATCAAGATCAATGCATATCATGTTCATCTTTTTATAAAATGAAATAGTTGCTTTCATAAACCAAGGTATAACCACCTAGAACTAATATGTAAGTGTTTCTCATATAACATGTACACTGAATTGACATGTAAAAGAATTCTATATAAAAGCATCACACATGTCTATAGAAAGGCTCTCATGATAATTGTGTAAATAATTCTTAAATTTGAGATTATTAAGTTATCTTATATAAAAATGTTATACTTTAATCCTGACCACATGTTATCCTAATTAAAGGTAACAAAAAAGCATATATTTTTAATTATAATATAAACTATATAAAAATCTTTGAGTAATCAAGAGATGATTTATTATTCTAGGCAAATTGATGAAAAATATTATGTTTATTGTGAAATCCTTGGTCAAAATAGAATGAGTTTTAAACATAATTAAATTTTTTATTCAAAAATAATTGACTATAATATATAGAACTAATATGACTTGACAAAACAAACATTCTTCATGCTATAGTATCTAAATCAAAATATTCTTGATGCAGAGATAATAATTACACCAAGAAACAAGTCATTGAAAGGTTAAGTCAAATTACTTGATTTTTAAATATAAATTAATAAATTAGAATTATTTGAAGCACTCAATCTCATTTTATTTAAGATTATGATTTATGTTTGAGACAACTAATTTGAGAACCTAATATGTCACTGATCATATAAGAAATATTGGTTAGAATTTAAAATAGAATGTTTAGTCAAGTGTAACTTGATTATAAATAAATTTTAGAAATTAAAATTGGAAATTAATTAATATAGAAAATTAAAATTGTAGACCTAAGAAAAAAAATCTAGGGATTTGATTAAATAAATTAAATTGATAGTAGAGCAATGAGGTGATTCTAAACAGGGTTTGTTTCTTTTCGAGGGGAGGTAGTATTTATATTTCAAATGAAAACATAAAAACATTAAAAAAATCACGAATTTACCAAGTTAAAATAATTTTAACAATACTTACTAGTTTTTGAAATGATCTTAAACAACAAATAAATTAAATTACTTTGTCGAGAATCATAAACAAACAGTTTCTGTCTGTGATTAGTAAATGGAAAATTTACTTGGACCGGACTTTTAAATTTATCCTAGTGTGTCGAGGCAGATTGGAAGAGGTTAGAGACTTCAACTATGGAAGCGAAAGTTTTGAAAAATCAACCCACGAGGCCCACGAAACTCGAGACTTGTCACTTATCACGACTCGTATGAATTTCCTGCAACTTTCGTTCGACCATTATTATTTCACCACAAAAAAATTGCTTATGATTTGCATTATTTGTGCCCCTTAAAGATTTCCATGGAGCATCTATACATATACACACCCTCTCCTATCTTACCGTTAGGTCAACAGTGCGTGTAAGCTAGTATATATGTTCGCAAAATAAAGATAGCATCGCATCTTCCGTGTTAACTATTCGGTGATTCTTGAGTTAGGAGCATCATGTGTGTCCTCAAAACAAACGACTTAAAACGGATTTTCCAAGAGCTTGACAAAAATGGCGATGGCCTTTTGAGTGCAGCGGAGCTCAATTGGCTTCTTGAGAGCATCGGAGGAGTCCATTTTAGCCTGCAGGAGATTGAATCGTCGCTGGGGAAGTCATGCCTCAACTTCGACGAGTTCTTGTTATTTTACGACTCCATAACAAAGCAAGGCGGTGACGGCAACAGAGAAGCAGTGCCAGCAGACGGTCAGGATCAGGACTGCAACAAGGAGGACTATGACCTCGTCGAGGCATTTAAGGTTTTCGATTCTAACGGCGACGGATTCATTTCTTCCGAGGAGGTTCAAAGTATGCTGTCGAGACTTGGATTATGGGATGAGATGTCTGGCATGGATTGCAGGGGTATGATTAGTAAATATGATACAAACCTAGACGGGGTTCTTGATTTTGAAGAATTCAAGAAAATGATGCTTCATACCAGTTCATAAAGAGTCATTTTCTATGCAGTCTAGGACTCCAGAAGTTTTGGGTTTGTGATGATCGTGGTGATCAGCCTCTTAGACCTCACCGGCTGCCGACCTTGTAGACCATCTTTTAATGCTTGTAGTATTCCTTTGATATCTGTTGAGTGTAGCTGTTAGGGCACATCTATGTGTGTAAAGCAGAGTTTTTCATATGAAAAAATGATTTCTGGTTACCACACCTCGTCGTTTGATTAGGAGTTTTTTTCTCTTGTTTTTGAGTAAATTAATAAATATTTTTGAATATAAACATCGAGCCAAAAAAGTAACAACTCGACCAATAATGGAAACTCGGATGAAAAGAAACGAACAAGTAATTGAAATAATTATCAAGATAGGATGAACTTCCGATAAAATTGATGATAAAGTTGGGAAATTTCCTTATTATTTTTAGGCTCGGAATTTGTAATAATTTTAGAGGTTACATGCCATTCTTTCTGTGGTTTTGTTCTTGGTAACTTGGTTTCCGCAATTAGTAGACACCATGAATTAAATTAATCAGATTTTCCACAAACATCTAGAAAGTCATAATTTGTCTGCAATATTCTAATTTTATCCTTTGTTTGAATTGAATCACAAGGGAGTACTAACTTGGAAAAAGGAACCAAATAATATTCATGAGATAGATAATTCTAAATATATTTTTTTATGGGATGAAACTTCATCTCCAAAAAATGCACTGGGTGAATAAATTCTCAGTTGTATCAGACTTTTAATAAAAGTGCACGTCCTGACTCGAACTCGAGACTTGTTGTGCAGATCGCAAGATCTCTATCATCACACCGCACTTAATATACAACATTTGTATTCAATTTATAATATTTTCATCTTATAATTAAAGCAACATATTCCTCCTTGACTCGTTTACCATATTGAAACAAATATTTATTTGAATTAAAAAGAAAACCATGCACAAATAAGGAGCTGATTTTTCTCAGGATGCCCTCCCTGTTCACATCAAACTACTAGACTTTGTAGCCTAAAGTCGACCGTGTAGGGGCATGGACAGTATACGAAGAGATTGCTAGTCTACAGTTTACTAACCCTAATGGGAGTTTCCGAGAAAACTCCCATGGCAGACCATCCGAGAAAACAGCACCATCGTTCAACCGTACAGGTCAATGCCCTTTCTTGCATTATTATTGACTATTCCGTTGAAGAGAATATCCAATCTACTCCCAAGAAAAATATGGGATGCCTGTCAACGCCGATCGTGGCCAGCAGACGCACGCAACTGGCTCGGAAAGAGCATCGCAAGTTACTCCAATCCAGTATAGACGTGATGCAGACACATTCATTCAATTACAATGCGCCGATGCATGCATGCAAGGCTAATTGATGACTCTCTCCCGCTGATCTTTGATGTTCTGAAGCCAGCAGGTTCTATGACTCTGTGAGCTTTCATGGAAGATCACCTTAATTGGTTTTACCTGGCCTGTATATATATAGTATAAGTATGACACGGAAACTGCTGAGAAGGGGGGGCTTACGGATAGTGCTGCCCTCTTTTTCCTAATATTCATAAATCATGAGCGTGTTAAGTTCTCATTTTCAAAAAAAAAATAAAAAGAAACAAGAAGAAAGAAAAAGGCTTGACTTCTGTCTTCTGTCTGTTTCGGAAACACACGTATGTATTTGCGGCTGCTTTTATCCCAGAACAGGGATTCTCGTGCCATGTACCTTATTCCTGTGATTTCAAAATAATTTTATGAAAATTAAAAGAATATATTATTTCAATGCATTATAAAAAATATTTTAAAAATAATATATCCTAAACGCAAATTGATTCACACGCTTTGCTGTAAAAAATCTCCTTTTTTCTTTAGAAACAAAAGGACAAAAACATATTCAAGAAAAAAAACTATTTAGAAAAGTCAAATTAATAATATGATTTTTTAAATTAATAAATAAAATATTTTTTGACATATACATTCCAAAAAGAAACCATTTAGAAAATTCAATTTTATTTTAATATATATAATATTAATATAATTATTTATTATTAATAACTAACTAATTAATATAAATACAATTTAAACTATTTTTTTATATATAAAACAAATTTTTGAATCTTTTAAAAGTAAGCTGGACCGCAATTCAAGTATAAGATCAGGGCCACCATGATTTATTTTTTATTTTTTATTTAAAAAAAAGAATAGTAAAATACTCACAACTAAGGTCATTTCCCTATTTAGAACCAGCTAGTTAAATGCCCGCACTACGTTGCGGGTATAGCGCAGGCGAAACAAATAATTTTTACAATTGTTGAGATTAAAATATAATATTTCAACATGTAAAGTTTGGTATAATGAAAGAGATCAATATACTCTATCATAACAACAGTTAAATCGAAGTCTTAACTTCTAAAATTATCATCACTATTACTGTCAAAACAATAAAAATATTATTAAAAAAACTTGAGAAAAAACAAAAAAAATTAATAAAAAGCATGTAAGAACAAAAACTAAAACAACAACAACAACAACAACAACAATAATTATTATTATTATTATTATTATTATTATTATTATTATTATTATTATTGTGTTAATAATGAAAAAAATAAAAATAAATGAAAGTCTAAAAAAATCCCAATAACTTTAAAAAAAGATTAAACAAAAAAATAAAATAAAAATTATCAGGTAAAAAACTAAAAGAAAGACCAAAGGGAGAGAAAAAAACAGAAATATCAATTTTCAAATGATCATAGATACAAAATAAAATTTAAAAGTTATTTTTTGTTCAAAAAAATATAACCTCAACAAATAAGAAAACAACAAAAAATATAAATCAAAGCTAAGAGCACACCTATATACACATGGACAAAAGTAGGGATTATTCCATAAGTAAAAAAAATAAAAAGATTAATATTAACAATTAAAAGTATAAGGGTTGACATGAAAATCATATGTACAGGGATTAAAATAAAAAATTAAAAGTATAAGGGCCAAAATAAAAATCAAATATATAATCAATTTAAATGAAAGGATAAATTGAAAAAAATGAAAACTTGTCTATTGAATTTATTGAGCTATTAAAGCCAATCTGGAAATTAAAAGTAGGAGGACCGAAGTGAAAATTTAACATTTAGTTAATTTCATTCAGGAGGACCCAATCAAAGTAAATCAAAACTTATATAATAGAAATCATGACCATACACAAAATTGAAAGTTGATGGACGGAAGTGCAAAAGAAAAAACAACGGGGGCCTCTCCTGCAGTTTTACGTGCGGGAGAGAGAGTAATGGGTCTAGCTGTTTTCATCGTCCATTGTTGCGTCAACGCCCATTGTTTGCTGAAACGCGTAGTACCGAGAGGAAAGAAAACACGGGGGCGCATCGAAGAAGACACTGATAGCCCATTTTCGATCACCGTATGATGACTCACGCACCACCTAAACAGGACATGAGATGGAATACCGTTGGTCACATGCTACGCACGCTACGATAGTATACCGAAAGAAATAATAATAAAATGGTCAATTATCGGTCCGCCCTGTTCTCAAGTCATCAATTTTGGTATTAGGGGTTATATCGGTATTTAACTAATTTCAAAAAATAATTAAAAAAGTAGAAGCTCCTAAACCCAGACGATGTTTTTTGTGGTTTTTAAAGGGTAAATTCATTAATACGCTGTTAATTCATGGGAAAAAAAACAAAAAAAATGCATGTAAACGCACGAAGCATGAAGAACAAATATCCACTCCACTGGAATGAGTATGGTGCTAGAGTGTTTCCTGGTGTCTCATTGTATAAAATAATACGACGGCTGGCTTTTACACAAAGCTGTGCGTGGCTGTACTGCCACCCTTCTTGTGGCCTCAAATCACACGAACAGAGTTGATTGTTTTGATCATTCAATTTCGAGTTTCGACATCGTTTTGCACCAGCCAATATACATGGTGAGGAGGGATCCCACCCCCCAATGAATAAAAAATATCAGCGTGGGGACCCCTTGATTTTCTTCACGCATGGACCCAGAGATCGATGGCTCCACCTTGCGATCCTACAGGGTTTCATCCACTGTTTTGAAAATGATGTAAAAGTGATACTCCATCACAGCACAACATCTCGAATAATGCTTTAACTCTGGTTTTTGCTGCAGTCTTTCATCGATCTCGTCAATCCAAAGGTGAAGATAAAGCCACAAGATCTTGGATGATAATCAGATAGGGGTTTATCTTATTCTCATCCCAGGTTCAAGTCGGATATACCTGTCATCCTCGCGGTGTTTTACCTGTTTATTGACCTACAGGATATTCGATGAGCTGGAGATTAGTTGAGAGTGCGCGTAGGTCGGCCGAACACCCTATTATCTGCTTATTAGGCTTACGGGATATTCGAGTGAGCCGAAGATTAGTTGAGTGCACGCGTAAGTCGCGCGAACACCCCAATCATTAAAAAAGTAAATATCAAACATTCTTGTTAACACAATCAAGCCTCAAGAATTAAAGTTAGTGATCGCATACAAGAATCTGGCATCCCTTGATGTTAGTCTAAATGGTATGAAACGTGAGACTTGAAAATCCAATCAAGTTGCAATTATATTTTCTAAATCGTAATTTTGACATGAGATGGAATTGACTTTTAAAATTCGATTGTAAAATCGGATCGTAAAATATTTTATATAAAAATTATAAAATCGCAGATTAAAATCGTGTAGGTAGAAAAATCATAAAATTGTAAGTAAAATATTTCGAATACAATACAACATAATTATGATCATAAAATTTTATTAGTTAAGGTTCATACATGATTTAAAATAACTAAAAAATACATTACAAAACAAATTGAATTTCATTAGGTAAAAACAAACAAATTAAAACAAATATTCTGCTGGCATGTTATGTAAAGTAAAATCAGCCTCATTACATCATCTTCCTCATTATTTCTAATACATTCATCAAAAGTATCATTATTTAAAGGATTATTAGTATACTGGTACCAACACTTATATTGTTAGAACTAGCTCCAACTCTAATAAATTATTTCGATATCAACATATTAAAATGATCTAAAAAAAAAATTAAAATAAAAAATAAAATCAAAAATCAAAAATTTAAAATTAATATTTAAATCAATACATGAGAATTAAAAAAATTATTGTCTAAGAAATGATCTAGAGAGAGATATATATCATAATATCGGATTTATCTAGTTTAATTTTAATGATTTTTTAACCTAATTTTACGAACGAAATTAACAATAATGGTTGTGATTTCTGTCTCCTTCGGAAACACACGTATATTTGCGGCTCCTTTAATCCCAGAACAGGGGTTCTCGTGCCCATGTACCTTATTCCTGTGATTTGAAAATATTTTTATGAATATTAAAAAAATATATTATTTAAATACATTATAAAAAATATTTAAAAAAGTAATCTGTACTAAACGACAAATTGATTCGGTGAAAGCTCTCTTTGAAAATCCAAAAATAAAAAGTTTTTCTTTCGAAAGAATAATAAAATAATACATATAGTGTTGTTTTACGACTTTTCTAGAATACAATTTAGAAAGCTCTCTTTGAAAATCCAAAAATAAAAAGTTTTTCTTTCGAAAGAATAATAAAATAATGCATATAGTGTTGTTTTACGACTTTTCTAGAATACAATTTAGTCTCAACTAAATAGCTTCCATGATGCTATGATTTATTTATTTATTTTTATGTAAAAAAAGAATAATAAAATATATACACAACTTAGGTCATGTCCCTGTTTAGAACCAATTAAATAAAACAAACTTAATAAAAATAATATAATAAAAACACCATCAAAATCAGGCGAGCTGTCAGATCCCTCTAGTTTTTTTTTTTTTTTGGTTTAGCACTGAGAGAAACTAGGCCGTGCACGTAGGACCCTGATCAAGTCACGGAAATCAAGCAGGAGGGTCGGATTAAAAAGAAGTAATTGGTGAGGACGGATTTGATAAAATCACGAAAGTAGAGGGACATCCAAGCTAATTAACCCTTGAGATAGGAGGAATAAAACTTGTTCCATCGAATAAACGAAAGGATCGGGTGGGAAAATATTTATGGCCCCTGACGTGAAGAGAATCACTCGCAGACTCCACAAACACCGAACAAGGAAGGAGCCGAAAGGAAAGTGACATTGTATACAACGGACGATTGGCTGCGCCTCGATTTCTCGGTCGTGTGAAAAACCCATTCAAATAGAGGCTGATTTATTGAGCAGAGGTGAAGAGTGATTTTGTAGTTATTGATTATGAACCAATCTCACAGGTATGGTATGGTGCCTTATTTACTCCCTTTCACTTTCATAGATTCCTTAAGGATCGTCCCTTAGTACTCTAGTTTTCCGTGTTTTGTCCAAAATATCTGGGCATCTTAATTGAACAGATGGTCGTTTGCGTGTTCTCATCAATAAAATACGGAGTTCTTTTGTGTGTGAGTAGTCGTGGGTGTGAGTATTCGGGAAAATCCTATGTTGCTTCTTAGGCAGATTGCCATGTTCTCTTTCTGAGTTTTCAGACATCCAAGTGGCGTGGAGTACCAACCAATTTGATGCAATGGATTGCTTTTGAGTAATTTGAATCTGTTACTGGGGATTTCTGGTTATTGATGGTTTTGCTTCAATTTCAGGGTTAGTACCGACATGAAGGGAAATTAAAATAAATCCATTTGTGTATAATAATTGTTGAAAATGTCGACTGCAAAGGCATTGAAGAAGGTAGTAGCTGCTGTCATTCTTGATTTGGATGGTACCCTTATTCATACAGGTCAGTTTCAGTACTTGGATTTATTTTCTGTTCTTACTTTCATCAATTCATGATAAATATATATAAACAAGCACGTTTTTCTTTTCAATTTCATGGCACAGATGGCATTTTGAGCGATGTTTTAAAAGCTTTATTGCTCAAGTACGGAAAACAATGGGATGGAAGAGAAGCTCAAAAAATAGTGGGAAAGACGCCTTTGGAAGAAGCAACTATTGTGGTGGAAGATTATGAGCTTCCTTGTTCAACTGATGACTTTGTGACTCAAATCACCCCATTGCTCTACGATCAGTTATTAATCTCTTCTCTTCTACCTGGTATTATGAATGTTGATATGAGCTCTTTTTTCATCAAGATCTCAAAATTATTATCTAGGGTGCATTTGGTATGCAGATTCTTTGATACCTTCCAATAATGTGATTGTTGGAAATATAAAAGATGGGTGTACATGAAACACATATTTGACTTGTGTGTGGTTGATCATGTGGCCAAATAGATGTGTAAAGCTAGGATAAACACAGTTAGATTCCCATTTTGTTGCCTCTGTTATTTTATTTATTATTTTCTTTTCCTAAAACTTGCAATGTTAGGACTTTATTATGACTTACTTTAATCATTGAGAAATTTTGATTTCTGACTGTTTGGGATTCATTTTCGCGTTCGTCTCTCATTATATTACGTGGTGACTGTTGCTTGTGTTCTCTATCTCATATATTGGAATTAATTGGAACGTCTCTCTTTTATTAATTTGAAGGTTTTGCAACATTAAAGCTCTTCCTGGTGCCAATCGTTTAATTAAACATTTGAGTGATCATAATGTGCCTCTGGCATTGGCTTCAAACTCTCCAAGGGCATATGTAGAATCCAAAATTTCTTATCAACAGGGTAGGTACTTGTAGGAATTTAATGAGTCTGAGGAGTTTTGTTTCCTGTTTTATCATTTGAAAACTAGCAAATCTGGCATAGCAAAGAGTCAAACTTGACGGGCATTTGTATAACTCGCTTGGTTTCTCACTCTTCCTGCTTGTAGGATGGAAGGAATCCTTTTCTGTCATCATCGCTGGTGATGAAGTGAGAGCAGGAAAGCCATCTCCTGATATGTAAGATATATTAGTGTACAATTTATTTATCTACATACTTTTTTGGATCATATATCTTGTTTAACAGCAAAAAAAAAAAAACATGGATGTTCTTGGATTCTTAATCTACAAGCTTGCCTTTCTAGATTTTTGGAAGCTGCTAAAAGGCTAGGTATCGAACCATCCCGCTGCCTTGTCATCGAGGATTCTTTGTGAGTGAGTTTAATTCACAAGTTATTATTATAGCCTTTCTAGATTTTTGGAAGCTGCTAAAAGGCTAGGTATCGAACCATCCCGCTGCCTTGTCATCGAGGATTCTTTGTGAGTGAGTTTAATTCACAAGTTATTATTATAGCGAACCTCTTGATTTGTCCAACTGTCCTTGCAAATGCTATTTAAGGAATATGCTTCTTCTTTTTTAAATAGTGCAGTCCTAAATATTGGTTGGTGCAAAACATTGTATTGCTGTCAAACAGTCTAATTCTGTCAGAATATTTTAGTTGGCATAGGATCTGATAAAGAATCGGCATATCTTTAGGACCTGACCCCTGTTGCATATGTTTTTAGTTTTCCACTAGCGTGGTGCTATTCCCACCCCATATTTTAATGGAATGACAAATATAGGAATTTGTAATTATAAATAAATAAATAGCATCAGAATAGCCCCTCTTTACTAAATATTTATAGCATAATTATATACTTGAAAAAAAGAAAAAAGAAAACAAAAGGAAATAATAATAGATGATGCCAAAATATTTAGAGATTTATTCTATCAAAAGATTAGTGAAATTGTTTTCTTGAAAAAGAAGAACAGATGATACCAAAATATTTAGAGATTTATTCTATCGAAAGATTAGAGAACTTTATTTCTAGATTATTTGCATTATGATTTTTTTTCCTAACTAATTGGTGAAATGACAGTATCCATAATGAATTTGTATACTTAAACATTTATGCCTAGACTAAGAAGTAGACAAAGTTCTCCATACACCAATATTTATATGCACACACTCTAATATGATCATGGGTACTAGCTAGGATTTTAGTACAACGCAAGGAAATTTAGGTATGTAAAACTATATAATATAGTATATAATTAAGGAAACATATTAAAGAAGGTTTTATTAGTGATAGGTAGAAAAAAGGTGGAGTGCGAATAACAGTGGATGGAGTGAGAATAACACACGCTTTCAACTGATGTTTCCTGCCTATGCATTCTACTTTTTCTGACCCAAACAACAATTAGAATATTGTTCATTCTCAGACACAACACACTGGATAGCAGTGCATTCTATCACGAAGTTCTATTTAGTGATCCTGAAAAGGTTTTGTGCATGTCAGGCCAGGTGTTACTGGTGGTAAGGCTGCTGGCATGGAAGTAGTTGCTGTACCATCCATTCCAAAACAAACTCATCTTTATATTGCAGCTGATGAAGTGATCAGCTCTCTACTTGATTTACAACCTGAATTTTGGGGCCTCCCTCCTTTTGATGATTGTAAGACTCTAAAGACCTGGATCAATGTTGCAGTTTTACTTGGGAAGTTTCTTTTCATCCTAGTTCGCTTGGGAATTTTATTTGTGATTGCAGGGATAGATGGTACTTTGCCATTAGAAACTTGGCATATAGGTGGTCCTGTGGTTAAGGGATTTGGTCGTGGCTCCAAGGTTCTTGGAATCCCTACCGGTATGGAAATTTTAGTGTTCTCTTTATGTGTCGCATCTGAATTTGCATTTATAGAAACACATTTCAGTTTACTGGAAATCTGCTTCATTACTTATCTGACCTTGATGTTGCACTTTGTTTCAATGAAATTGAGCATAAAGTGGTGATCTATATGCCTGTTTTGCTTGATGACTCTTCTTTCCTTTCAGCATCTAACGAGTTTATTTATTTCAGCTAATTTATCTACCAAAGGTTATTCAGCACTTCTTTCTGAACATCCATCTGGTGTGTACTTTGGCTGGGCTAGATTATCAACACAAGGTGTTTACAAGATGGTCATGAGTATTGGTTGGAACCCATATTTCAACAACACTGAAAAGACAATAGTGAGTTTAATACTGAAACAGATGATGATCTATTCACATTTTAATCTATTCTCTAAATAGTTTATGTTGTAGGAGCCTTGGTTGCTTCATGAATTTGATGGGGATTTCTATGGTGAGGAATTGCGCCTTGTGATAGTTGGCTATATTCGACCAGAGGTATAATCAACACTCATTTTTATCCATTTTGCAACCCTTGCTATAATCACATTAATCGGTATTCTTTTTTTAATCCCTTTTTTCCCATCAAAGTCTTGTCTTCACTTTTTCACTAAAGTTTGGGTTTGCAAAACTACAGGCCAATTTTACATCACTTGAGAGCTTGATAGCAAAGATCCACGAGGATAGAAGAATTGCAGAGAGAGCTCTAGATATTCCATTATACTTGAAATACAAGGATGACCCATATTTGAAAGGCTCTTCCATGTGATCGTGGTAAGCATCCATAAACTTAATGACCCTAAAACTTTTCCAGAGCTCATATTGCAGACTGCATTTGCCCAATTATAGAAGACATTGGTTGTGACCATATTGTATTCACTTTTCATGAAATGTTACCCTGTCTCATAACCACCGTGGGTATAAAACTGAAACGACCCCCCCGAAAGCCCCCAATTGTAGCTACTGATGATTTATGTGCCGAGAAATTGTCGTTGATAATGTACTGAAATTATAGTTGGGGAGCAATTATGCAACCTAGTGTTTCAGTTCCCGTATACGTTGTGAGACAATTTCAATGGTTACTTTTTGTTGGGACGGATATTGGCATGGTTTTCGATTGATTTTTGTAGCCTGCTCCCCTGGCATGGCTACAGCTGACTAGCTATTCAGTTTCTAAAAAAGAACAGAAAAGGAGAAGGTATAATTAGTGTCCATACCCAGCTTCTCGATTGAAAGACAAGCATTTCTACATAATTTTTGTGTCCTGCATTAAGAGATAACTGTTGTTTTTCATTTAAAACAAAACAAAAAAAATCAATTTTTTAAAAAAGCACTTTTAAAGTGATTTCAAAACTCCACCGTAGACGCAAACCTTTTTCATGGGATGAAATGGAGAGGCGTTGCTTCTTTTGAAGTGGTGGTGCAGCAGCACTGGCATCATCCATGCAAAGATGTTCTTCTGGTGGGCTTGCCTGCTCTTCCAAGGTTCCTGGCTGGAGAAGCTGGGTGCTGAAAAGAGTCCATTCTTTACCAATGACAAGTGAAACAAAAGGAATGAAAGGCAAATTCATTATAGCTTTGTTTTAACAACATAAACTCTGTATTCTGTACATGAAAAAGAAAAAAATAATAATATAAATTAAATATAAATAACAGGGTCCTCATGTTAAAATCTTACAAGGATAAATGCTTTGTTTTGCATCCATGAGAGCTGCTTGCATTTGACTATTCTATTCCCTAACAAAACTCTTCAAAATCTATCTTAAAATTCTCGTAACTTTTGTTTAAGATCTAGCAAACACCCTAAATTCCTTAATTCCTAGATTTCCCATCATAAATCCACCAACAGAACAGCTGACAAAGGCGTAAAGAAACAAAAGTTATGAAGTCAACTGATGGCAGACCAACCAAAACCTATGAAGTCACAAAAGAAGAAACGATGAAGAAAAATGTATTTTATTTTAAAAATAATCTTTACTACAATCCCAAATAGATATTCATTGAAAAAATTATAGTTTTATATTAAAAAACATTAATCACTGAAATAATATGATGATGATTTTACTCTCCAAAAACTTACAATTAGCTTTCAAGGGTATTGAAATCTTTTGCTTGATCTATTTATCATACGAGATTAAGTGGGAATACTAGGTTTTTTTCCATAATAATGTCTAATAAAACAATTAAATAATCAGAAAAGAACTTAAAATATAATTTTCCAATATCGAAATAGAAATGAGTTATTTTGTTTGACGCACTAGTGATTTATGGAATATCTTATATACATATATATGCTGAACCAAATTATTTCAGAGAGTAAATCTAAATTATCCACTGACTTATTTGTGTGAAAACCCAAATTATAATCCTTGAAAATACAAAAACTCACAACTCCATGGATCCATTATTTATTATCTCTCTTTCTCTTGGAAAATCACCATGTTTATGACACCTGATTTACTAGCAGGATTGCAAATTAAATGAGTCTAGCTTCGATACTCTCAAGATTGTATTTATAATCGATGTTATTTCTTAAATTAATTAATAAATCTACAAATGAATTCAGCCTCTAGCTTAAAACTTTATGCATCGCATTGAAATGTAAGAATAAAAATAAATACGAGCCCTGTTAGTAACATTTAAAAATCAACTTATTTATAAAACATATATATATTTTTTATGATTTGAATGGCCTTGTTAACTCAACAAATGATCGAGCTTGTGCCAAATTAATTTCAGTCCATAAAGGCCAGATTTGTTTTTATCTCTCCCACTTGACCATCTTCTCCTCCTAAGAAATTTAATGAACAGTACAACAACTCTGGATTCTGATGGTGGCAGTGTATATTCTCTTTAATGGGCCCAAAGATTTATCAGGTAGAAATAGAATCTTTGTTAGCTCCTTCAATTTGTATTTATTTTTACTCCTTTTTATTGTTATGTGATTCTCTCTTCCTTCCGACCAGTTCTTTTGTCCTTTATCTGTTTCTTTTGTTTTCCATTTATCAAACCAACCTTTTTTTTTTGGCAATTTTTATCAGACTATTTTACTTTTTATTTAAAAAATATATTGCGGTTTATAAAATTAATGATTGGTACATCATGAAAAGATATTTGAAACTATAAAAGACAATACGAGATAAACTATATATTTAAAAAATTATGATGGAAATTTAGCATTGAAGAAAGATACAATTCATCTTGAGTTGCAATGATTATATATATATATATATTGTAATTTTTTCATGGTTTATTTTTTATTTCAATTTAATGATTTCTGAATTTATTGACATCTTTTTATATGCGATCAAGTATAAGTATGGAAAAATACATTGTGGTTGATGAATTTTCACGCATGTATATTTTTTTTTATCTTCTTTATATGTTATGTTTCTTAGGATTTGAACACGTAAAAAAATTATACAAGGATAATAAAGATTTTGTTAATGTTTACAATGCCTTTAAAACTTCAACTTATGGGATATTCTATAGACTGGAAAAACAAATAGTTTGTGTTCTATAAAGTTATGTGCGTGAATTGACATGGGATGAAATGATGGGGGTTTCTAGGGTTGTTAACACTATTAATGTGTTGCTTGAATGTTTTTATTGGTTTAAAAAAAGAAGAAGAAGAAGATATGCAACGTACATGTGATAAATGCATAACTTGTAGGAAAACAAAGTTTAAAACTCAACCATATAACTTGTATATCCTTTTGTTTGTACCTAAAAAACCACAGACAGACATTTCAATGGACATTATATTAAGTTTGCTTGAAATATGTTTTTATTTGTATGTATATTGTCAAATTCTAAGGTTTTTATGTATATTTTATACAAAAAATAAAAAATTTATTTCTCTGATACTTTAAGAAATAAAAATCAGGTGATGAGTATCATAAAATGTTTTTGATTATCCATTAGAATTTAGTTAAAATTTCAAAAACACCATACAAATCAATCTATTTATTTTTTATATCTATTTTACATAATTTTTTGGTTTTAGAATAATTAGGTTTTAGCTTGATAAAATAAATATCTCTTCATCAAGGAAGACTTTTCTTGAACTTTAAATAGACTAATAAATAAAAATTTGACTTTATAAGAAAATAATCAATCAACAATGCAATTTATTATAGATAGAATTTAGTGAAAGTAATGTGTCTTTTGCATGTAAAACTAATTTTGTAATGAGATGACTCTTAAATCCTATTAGTAATAATTTTATTATTTACCATCACTTCTAGAACCACCCTCGGAGACCAACTCGCCACTTATTAATCATATTTTTATTATTTATAAACACTTTCATAATCACCCTCGATTCAGGAGACCAACCCGCCCCCTCAAAAATAAAATGCTGGTTTGAAAAGGTTAATTATATACGATGAGCACCATTAAATGGAACTAGTAGAATAATTTTTCTGATAGGATTTTTTCCATTTAAAATCAAACATCTTAATTTTGCTTCAATATCCAAGCAACTAAAACGTTGTGACGAAACAAATATAGATGCTATGATCCCTGTGGTGTTTTGTACTATAGTTAGTCAACCTTGATCGCAGGAAAAACCTGTCAGAATTCATAGAAGCTGAGCTGCATGAGCACTTTGACTGCAATAGCTTAGCAGTGAAGAACCGTTGGGAACACTAAACGAGGACTCTATCAGTCAACAAGTAAAATTCTTTCTTCCAACCTTAACTCCAGTGTCTCCTAGGTGCGAGCCATTCGATACTTACCCCAGAACTTGTGAACTATGGCATGCAGCAGGTCTATTCTTAGCCGAGCAGAAAAGGTATGGCCCAATGTTCGTGTTTCTCACTTATTGTTTGTTTCTTCATGGTAATTTGCTTGTGGAGAGTCAATCTAAATTCAGCAAAATATTGTTAATATCTTGAGATGAGATGAGTCGAATGCTAAGGCCTGAATTAAGAAAAAGTGCAAAGTACAGAGGACAAACAAGGACGATACACCAATCTATAAAATGGAAATTGATGTCGCAAGACCATTGTCATAATCTAATCAAACAATATCATCAATTGTTCTAGGTACCACATGCTCGTACATATCCTTCATGAATATCCATCAGTTTTGAAACTTTTCAGGAATAAAAAAGTACATCTTTACATCAATAACCCATGGCGGGGACACCAGACCTGCATTGCAAATTACACGAGTATATGGTCGAAGATGATGTAAAATGGCCTAGCCTGTCACCTTTGGTTGGGAGACTAAACCCATTTGGGTCCATCTCATTGTTATTTTATTTATTTGAATTTTTTTATGTTAAACATTTTTATTTGATGGGTCGAGCCCAATAACGATATGTTTTAGAGTTTACAATTTATATGTTCTTCTATCATTTTGTAAGGGAACTTTTTGATGAATATTGATAAATTTGCAGACTTTGCAACTCTCCAATTCCCTTTTCTCTCTTCTATAGTATCTTTCTTTCCTAAACTTCTTTCTTTTTCTTGCTTTCTCTAAACTTTTTCTTACTTTCTCTAAACTTCTTTCTTTATTTATATGTTCTTCTATCATTTTGTAAGGAAACTTTTTGATGAATATTGATAAATTTACAGAATTTGCAAGTCTCCAATCCTCTTTTCTCTCTTCTTTAGCTTCTTTCTTTCTCTAAACTTCTTTTTTTTTTGCTTTAAATTCATAGTATCAGAGCATGTCTTTTAATTATTTTTACAATTAAACAATCCAGAACCCTAGATCTAGTTTGATAAAATAAATCACAGTGTTAAAATTAAAAAAATTGTTCTGAAAAAAAGCTTATACTGTTCAGATTACAAAAAAAAAAAAAATTGTTGTTCTTCGATATTGTTCATCGATAGCAACTCCAGCAGCAGCACCTCAACCACAATAGGTCCTTGTTCGTAGCATCCTCGGCAACCCATCCACCACAACCACCACTGGTTCTCACTCTAGCAGCAGCACCTACCACAACGCCACCATCACCTTCAGCAGCATCAATGGCACAACCCACAAGTTCATCACAGATGGTGATGCCACAACCCCGTCCCTCTCATTGTCAAACACAATCAGAAGCACGAAGCCCCATAGCCTTCAAGTTAAAGATAGGCATAAGAAAATCAGACGATGTCGTCGAGGCATTAGAAGAAAGCAACAACTTTTTAAAAATAAGTAACCATGCCATATGGGAAGGCTTACGAGATCTGCCAGTCCGCAATCTCTCTTGTGGCAATAGATCTCCTCTCCGCAAGCAATAGATCTACCAGTAAGAGATCTGTGGAACGCCAACCCACTGTGGATCCACTCTTTCTCAGCCACGACGACCTATTGATCCGCCGACAATAGATCGCACGACACCGACTGACCATCGACAGACAACGACAAACATACTTAAGAAGAAGGAAAAAAGCAAAGCAGAGACGTAGAGAGAGTGCACATCCAGGAGAATCCCACAACCCTTTTTTCTTCGATCCGTTAATTTTCAAAACGGACGCCCCAGTGATTCATGAGATGTGTGCCGTTCACTGTAGCCTCCACCACCGCCGGAGATTCCAACTCTCTTGTGGCGGTTCCGGCAACCAATGATCAGCCTCCCCAGCTGCCGCTTCTCTCCAAATAGCTACTAGAAAAGACAAAACTCTAGAAGATCGGATACGAGATCCGATGAAGAGGAAACATTGATTGTGTGTGCTATTGTGTTTGCTTGTTCCGGAGGTTGCCTTGAAGGCCTCCACATGGATTAAAACTCGGAAGACTACTCTGCTTTATTTTCCTCTTTTTTCTCTCCCTAAGATTCAGATCTGATATTTTCCCCAAGAACTCCAAATTTTCAATGGCCAAACGGAAAACAAAGAAAAAATCCCCATCCCCCTCTTCCCTTCGTCCTCCTCCACCTAAATGCTCAGCAACCCTAGATCTCCCTCCTTTGACTAAGACTACACAAATTCCTACCCTGTCCACGGAAAAGCTCCTCTAGCTCCTGCGAGTGTTGAGCATCACACTCCCCACAACCCCTTAGTTTTGGACTCACAACCACCAAGCATCCCCCCAAATTCCCCTCCCTTGTCTTCTCCCTCTATTGAATTGTCTAGTGTAGAGGAAGCCGAAACCGATGACTCTTCCTCCTGTGGCTCTGATTCCAGTTCACACTATGGGACTTCTAGTCTAAATTCTGCAGAGCAAAAGGGTTGTCAGCCTTCTCCATCCGACCATGCTGCCTCAGAGCCACATGCCTCTTCCCCTGCTGCAGATGATACTCCAGGTATTCTGAAGCCCTCATCAGTTCCTCTTGGATCATGGAAAAATTTGTTTGTCTCTAATCGTAGCTCTTCTAGTGGCACTAAGCTTCTTCACTACTCTGAACTTAATGCGGCCAAAAAGTGCGATATATTGAATGAAGATTTAGATATTGCATGTGAGTTGTGGAAATCATGTCTTATTGGTTATGTTTCGGGTAAATTCCCTGGTTATAAGGCTCTTAATAGTATGATTGTGAACACTTGGCAATGTGATGTTATTTTGACTATACATGAATCTGGCTGGTTGGTTTATAAATTTCAGAATGAGGCTGATAAACTTGCTGTGTTAAAGGGAGGTCCCTATCTTGTTTTCGGCAGGCCCCTAATCTTAAAGGAGATGCCTGAATACTTTGTTTTTAATTCTACTGAGATGTCCACTGTCCCTGTGTGGATTAAATTGCCGAACTTTCCCCTTAAATGTTGGTCTTTGAAGTGCCTTTCCAAGATAGCTAGTGTTGTTGGGAAACCGATTCAAAGTGACATGTTAACCTTCTCCATGTCTCGGCTCTCTTATGCTCGTATTTTGGTTGAGCTTGACCTTCGGGCTAATCTACCCCAATCTGTTGTTCTATGCTTGCCTAATGGAATTACTCTTGACCAGCAGATTGTCTATGAAACTCTCCCCAAATTCTGCAAACATTGTAATGTTCTTGGTCACCAAATTGATACTTGCTCTAAGATCTCCTTGGCTAAAGGTACGAGTGCAGGTCTGGGAAATGTGTCTGTTTCGGTGGAAGATATCCCAGCTGTTGTTGTTAATGACAAAATTAGCAAGGAGCCAATGCAGGTGCCTCAGCCACAACCTTTGGTTGGTAATGAAACTATTAGGGATGATGTTGATGATATGTTGAATGATCCCATGCTTGCCGAAGCTTCAGCTATGACTAGTGGATGGGTAATGGTGAAGAAGAAAAATTTGAGCAATAGGCATACCAAACAACACTTGGCTGCAGGTGGTGTGGCAATAGGGGGTCCAGTAGGGCTGAAATCAGAGATTACAGCAGGTGCATGTGGTGCTAAATCTGGGACAATAAGCCAAGATATTCCTCTCTCATCTATAAATCTCGGAAATGACAGAAAGATGCAGTCTAAAGTGGGCGTTCTCCATGGAGTTATGACACGAAAAGGAATGCATTTGGCAATCACTTATGTTAGCGGTAATGGTAGGTCACTTCCTACCACCCCTGCTTTTTGATGATTATTAAGTGTTGGAATGTTAGAGGGCTTAATAGTCCTCTAAAGCAGCATGAGGTTGTTAATCTCATGAAGAAGAATAAAGTTGATGTTTGTGGCTTGTTGGAATCTAAGTTGCGCTCTTCTAAGGTTGAGGTTTTGCGGAGTTTTCGATTAAAGAATTGGAATTTCTTGACGAATGCAGATGCATCTTCTTGGGCACGCATTGTAGTTTTTTGGAATCCTTCTACGGTTCAGGTTGATCTAGTTGACTTCTCTTCTCAAGGCCTTCATGTGGTTATCTGCAGCCTTGTGAGTCAGTTTAGTTTTCATGTTACTTTTGTGTATGGATTGCATACTATTGTCGCCAGGAGAGAGTTATGGGATAACTTATGTACATGGTCCCCCTCGGGTCCATGGATGGTTTTGGGGATTTCAATTCCATTTTGTCTCAAGATGATAAATTGAATGGAAATTTCATTTCTATGTATGAGACTGCCGACTTTAATAAATGTTGTCTTGATTTGGGATTGGATGATTTAAATTACACTGGCTGCCACTTTACTTGGTCTAATGGTAATGTGTAGAGTAAATTGAACAGGGTTCTTGTTAATCCTCTTTGGTCTACTCTTCAGCGATTAACTCATGTTCACTTCGGCAATCAAGGGGCTTTCTCTGATCACTCTCCTGCTGTAGTTCGGTTGGATCATCAGGTTAAAGGGCATGGCAGTTTCAAATTTTTTAATATGTGGGCCTCTCATACTGATTTTCTTCACACTGTTTCTGAGGGTTGGCAGTTGGAAGTTATGGGCTCTCCTATGTATTCTCTTTGCAAGAGGTTTAAGGGGCTGAAGCATCCCCTCAAGATGCTTAATCAGCTGCACTTTAGTCATATTTCGGAAAGGGTGTCTAGAGCTGAATCGGACCTTGAGATTTTACAATCCGCACTTCACATGGACCCAACAAATTCCCAGCTTGTTCTTGAAGATAAGAAGCTTCGCATTCAACTCATAAATCTTAAATCTGCAGAAAAAATGTTCTTTGGGCAAAAGCTTAAATGTGACTTTCTCAAGGATAGTGACAGGGGTACTCGGTTTTTTCATGCTTTATTGCGTCGAAAGCATGGTAGAAACTTCATTCCGGCTATTCAGAAGACTGATGGTTCTCTTTCTGTTTTAGAGGAGGAAGTTGGAGCGGAATTTGTTCACTTATTTCAGAACCTGTATGAGTCTTCCAAACCTACCTTGCCCTTGGATAGAGATATTGTTAGCAGTGACCCATGTATCTCTGCTTTTGCTTGTGAGCTCCTCTCTGTGCCTATCTCTAATGATGCCATCAAGAAAGCTTTGTTTGGAATTGATAATGAGAAAGCTCCAGGGCTGGATGGTTACACTTCTTTCTTCTTCAAATCTGCTTGGTCGGTTGTTGGAGGTGATTTTTGTGCAGTTGTCCAGGACTTTTTTTACTTCTGGAGAGATGCTTAAGCAGATCAACCACTCGGTCTTATCCCTTATCCTCAAATCTGCTCATGCTTCTTCTCCTAATGATTTTAGACCTATCTCTTGTTGCAATGTGGTTTATAAGGTCATCTCCAAGATCCTTGCTGACAGATTAGCTATTGCCTTGGGGGATATCATCAGCCCTATGCAGAATGCTTTCTTGGGTGGTAGAGCTATGGTGGACAATATCTATCTGGTTCAGGAGCTGCTTCGGCAATATGGCAGGAAGAGAACCTCGCCTAAATCCCTTATGAAGATTGATTTTAAAAAAGCTTTTGACTCGGTTCAATGGTCGTTTTTGCAGGATCTCTTGGGGTTGCTAGGCTTCCCTTCCAGATTTATCCATCTTGTTATGCAATGTGTGGAGACGTCTTCCTTCTCAGTTGCTATCAACGGGAATCTTTATGGCTTCTTTCCAGGTAAAAGCGGAATTCGTCAGGGGGACCCTCTTTCTCCCTATCTTTTTATTACATGTATGGAGTACTTTTCCAGGTTGCTAAAGAGAGTGTCTCAGCAGAATATCTTTCGTTTTCACCCGAAGTGTCTGCCTCTCGGTATTAGTCATCTCGCCTTTGCAGATGACATTCTCTTGCTTGCTAGAGGAGACAAATCTTCCATCCTTGCTCTTCTTGGTCAGTTGAGGATCTTTGGGCAAGTATCTGGTCTGGAGATTAATCCTTCCAAATCCTCCATTTATTTTGGAGGAGTTGGTGAATGCCTGCGTCAAGAGATTATCCGTGAAACAGGTTTTGATGAAGGGATTTTCCCTTTCAAATACCTCGGTGTGCCTATTAGCCCTCATCGGCTCCAGGTCAGTCAGTTTTCTCCTCTGCTTCATAAGCTTGAGGGTGCAGTTCAGAGTTGGGTGGGCAAGCATCTCTCTTTTGCAGGCAGACTAGAGCTTCTTCGATCCGTTCTTTATGGCATGGTCCAGTTTTGGATTAACATCTTCCCTCTTCCAGAAACAGTCATTTTGCGAATTATTCATATTTGCAGGAACTTCTTATGGTCAGGAAATATTCAGAACTCTCACTCTGCTCTAGTTGCTTGGAAAAATATTTGTTTGCCTAAGCAAGAAGGAGGGGTGGGGCTTTTTAACATAAAAGCCTGAAACAAGAGTTTCTTGGTTAAGCATATATGGAATATCCATCAGAAAGTTGATTCGCTCTGGATTAAATGGATTAATCATTACTTTCTCCCCAATTCCTCAATTTGGGAAGCTCGGGCTGTTAAAACCTCTTCTCCTCTTTGGAAAACCCTAATTTCCTTAAAGGACCAGCTGCTTCATGATTTCGGTAGTAGCTCATCTGTTGTCTCCAATATGAATGGCTGGTATGCTGTCACTGGCTATTTTTTAGCTAACGCTTATGAGCACTTTAGGATGAAAAGCCGCATGATTCGCTGGGATACGGTGGTGTGGGAGAAATGGTCCTTGCCGAAGCATTGTTTTATTTTGTGGCTTGCAGTGCTAGGGAGGCTTAAAACTAAGGATCGTCTTCCTTTCATTCCTCCTGATACCAACTGTGTCCTTTGTAATCAAGATCAGGAATCGCATGGTCATTTGTTCTTTAGGTGTCATTGGACTTCAACTCTATGGGGTAACATTGTTCGTTGGCTTCATATCCATCGTCGGATGACTACTTTATCTGAGGCTATCCGAGGGTTAACTCCTAAGAAGAAAAGAATGGAATACAGAATGAGAAGAGCCTCCTTGGGTATTGCAGTCTACCTAATTTGGGAAGAGAGAAATAAACAGCTTTTTGATAATTCTTTCACCTCGGTTGAGAAGATTTTCCGAAGATTTCAAGTCTTGTTCTTCACAGTGTTTCACTTCCATGGAAAAGACCATTTCTCAATAGATGTTGGTTGAGCTGTTTGCAGGTCTTGTGGGTTTGGTGGGTTGTTGTGGACTTCTTTTTGGGTCCGCTTGTATAGTATTTCAGTTAGTTTGCTCTATTACGAGCTTGATGTGTTCCTTTTAGTTTGCTGATTGGGAGCATGTTCCCATTTCAGTTGCCTCTTGTTTCGCTCTCCAGCTTTGTTTATCTTTGGTCTTAATATACTTACATTTGATCAAAAA
>CM063592.1:14569890-14651750 GCA_032356905.1 Salix exigua
ATATAATTATCTTTTAATTTTGTTTTTCGGGCTTAGAACTTTTTTTATTCTAGATCTCAGCATGTCGATCATAGTTGTCAATTTCGTTCCGTTCCGTTGAAAAAACCAAGATGAAACGACGTCGTTTTTGTCTCGGTTTTAATTCATCGCGTATAATTTGCCAAATGCTGTGAATGTCTATACCATTCGCCTTAAATCCTCTTTATTTTGATTAACTTGTGTTTTTTTCTAATTTTAAGATTACGTTTGTTTGACTTTGTGTTTATATTGTATAATTTAAAGTTAATTTATTTTGAATTTTAATTATATTATATATAATTAATTATATATAAATAGTATAATCCTAAAATAATATATTGAAATACTCCAAAACTATAACGTTCTGTTTTTTTAAAAAAAAAACTAGAACAGCGACCAAAATAAAATTAACAATGGATGACAGCCAAATCTATTACCGAGGAAATTAGCTCGGTGTGCGTGGGATGTTAGAAGTTAGAGGGGAGGGAGAGAAATTCATTTATTGAGTCCATGTTTCTTTTTCAAGCCCAAAGGCCCAATCCAGGCAATAGATACTCCAAGAAATTGAATATCCGATGGATCACTAACCAGCCCATAAAAGAGGAGGCATAAATCCTTATGGCACAGTTTTCTAAGCGGATCTTGGCACGCTCCGTCGCTCCACTCTTCACACGTGCTTGAATCCCATGATTTTCAACTCAACGGTGTCTTATGTTGCAGAAGAACGGAGAGTCGAGTCCAAGTCTTCGAAAGAAAAAAACAAACAATATATCTGGGCTTGGATTATTCAAGGATAAGAGCTGCCAGCTATGTGCTGGTTAAGTAACAAGGCCCACGTTTTGTTGCCAGTTGTCGCCGCCGTGCTGCCTTGCATCCTGGCTGGCTGTTTAGAACTGTGGATCGCCAGATCATTAATTTCATGTTTGACATTATTTTTTAAAAATATTTAAGAAACAAATTAAAAATATATATTTTTTATTTTAATTTTTAATTTTTTATAGTTTTATATATTTCATATGTTGGTATAAGAAAAAATTAAAAATTATTTTAATATATTTTTAAACAAAAATACTTTAAAAATAATCTAATCAAATTCATAACCACACGTACACTAAATGCATGCAGTAACAAATCATTGAGTGCTTCTTGAAAAGAAATTTCTTTTTTTTTGGTACAAAAATATGTTCTTACATATCCAACTATTTGATCTTTGATGTACGCATTCCTAAATTTCTATTGCATTTTATAAATTAATACCTTGATATCTTTATTATTATTATTATTATTAACATAAACTAAAATAATATTTTCACTTATATCACTTCAAAAAATATTATTATATATTATAGTAAAAAAAATTCATGAATATATGTTTTTTATTTTTTAATATTTAATTTATTAGAGATTAAGTTTCATGATTTGTTGTTGTTTGTTTTATATATAATTATTTTAATCTCATAATTTATATTTCAGGTTAACCTGATTGATTTTGTTCTTCTTTCCATTTTTTTTAATTTTATACTTCAACATGATATTTATTAAAATTAAGTTTCATAATTTATTTAAGGTTATTTTATATTATGTTATTTTGATCTCAATACCTAAATAATGAGTTTTACAAGTTAATTTAAGTTGACATAGATCATCTATTTAGTTCTTGTTTTATATTGATTTTTGTAATATTATTTTCTTATCAATGAGTTTATTAAGAATTGAGTTTTATATTTTACGTCATGAATTGTACTTCATATTTTTTTTGGATTTGCTTTATAGTTTTATGACCCAAATTGTTGGTTTGGTAGAGTAACCCAGGTTTACCAAGGTTATTTTTTATTTGTTTTCTATGTGATTATCATGTTATCATAACTAGGATCATAGGTTTAACAGGTTAAATCAGGTTGACTAAGATTATTTTTTGTATTGTTTTCTATTTTTTTTCTTTTTAATTTTTTTCTTCAACATTATACTGATTAATAATTGAATTTTATAGTTGTAAACTCATAATTTATATTAAAAAATAATATTACATTTCTTACCTCATTTTTTGATATTTCTGTTTAGTCCCTGAATTTTCAATTGTGTTTTCTGGTCTTTATTATCATTATATAGGTTTTAATTTGTTTTAATTGGATCTGAACATAATATTAAAGAATATTTTTTTTAAAAAAAATATTGTTCCAAGTGAACAATGTTTTGTGAGGAGGGTAACAATGAATTCACCTTCTCAGATAGTTTTTGTTGAATTTAGATTTATTATAAAATATTTTTTGGTTCGTAAATAGTTATATTTTGTCAATACATGAATAAAGTATTTGAACCCCAAGGGGTTGGCTCGGCGGTGAAGACACGGGGCTCGTGGGTTTACTCCCCATGAGATCTCGAGTTTGAATCACTTCAGTGCAAACAATTTCTTGGGGCCATTGGACTTGGACGAAGCCCTTGACTTAACCGTTGTGCACTTGTGAGAAACATGCTTGCCGAGACCTTATGCACTCTCGGGATTAGTCGAGCCAGCGGCCTGGACACCGTGGATTTATCCAAAAAAAAAAGAATAAAGTGTTTGAATAATTTTCTTTTTTCTGAACTGTTCTTTTCAAAGAAAAAACATAGTTTTGAGGGAAAAAACAATATTAGATTTCTTACCGTGGGCGATTAAAACAAAATAACATTAAATTAATTATGGTTCCAAAATCCACAGGTGTAAGAAAAGTATCATCTACATGTTTTCCAAGTCTAATTGACCTATAAAAAAGACATAATGTTGGAAAATAAATATATTTCATTACCGGCTCTCAAACATGGTGGTATGCAAGTCGGTACAGAAATCAAACAACAGAAACTGGAATAAAACTCGTAGCGAGAAAAGATCTACATTGATTCCCTCCTGGAAATCTTAGCTTCCATTAGAATCTCTTATATTTTGCCCAGATATATCAACATTATTTGCAGAGGGATAGCAAAAAACATTACGGGCAACACCACCCTGTCTAATTTACACCAGACGGATCATATATTCATTCTGCTGCTTTGCCTTTCTTGGCAAAAATGAAAGACCAGCAACCAGCTCTTCCGTTCCTGCATTGCAATGAAGAACCCCAGGTCACAAACAAATACAATCGGACATCATAGATTCAAAATTATCTTATCATCCCCATTTAAAACGTTAGCTTTCAAGGCCCCCATGTAATTTATAGTAATTAATTGCTTTCTCTTAATCTATTGCTGCAAAAAAAACTTCACAGTCTTGAATTCCTAGTTCTTGCTGATTAAAGGGTTTGGACAGAACTGCAAGCTACATAGAGATCTTGTGTGATTCATTTTTCTATTTGTCAGTATTATGTTTCCTAAACGAAGACTTTTGACTGGTGGGCTGGTAGTTATTAGGCAGATGACACAAGCAGAATTTCTATACTTTTTAGTTAGTGCACGAACTGGTTTCAAAACCATTGATTAATAAGATCCTGTTCCTGCCATGACCCCCCTGTTTCGTGTCAGAGTAAACCAAGGGAGTTAGAATTGAAAATGCTAGCTTAATTTTATTTATCGAGGGAAATATTAAATCAAATTAAGTTGAGTCTGGTCTTTTTCCTACTAAAAAACATAATCTTTAGATTAAACTCCCTTCCACTGTGTAAAATCAGGGAAATTGTGTGCATTTATGACTTTGCAATAAGATTTTTAACGATATAAGCAATTGAACATCATTTCATCCATGGCAAAATACCTGGTGCTGTTTCTGCTGCTACTTCTACTGCTGCTGCCACTGCTTTTTGAACTTCCACTATTACTGCTACTCAATCCAGTACCACTCTCACTGTCCCTAGATTCTGGGAATTTGTTGCTCCACCACTCTTCATCTACGCTTTTTTCAGATCCATTATCATATAGCAAAGGCCTCGGAGAAACCCTTCCATCTTTGAAACTGCTATTGATTATCGGAGGATTACCACTATTATTTTGTTTCTTCTTTCTTGAACCAAAAGAAATTGGAAACACCATCTTCAGAAGAAACCCTTCATTAATTGTGCTTCCACTTCTTTTCGTTTGCACTTTTTTTTCAAACTTCTTCTTCATCTTCTTCTTCTCGTGCTCCCTTCTTAATATATGCATATCTCTTTGATTGATTATGCTCCTATCTTCACTTAAAATTTCTTCTTTAGCATCAGTAAGCACCATTGGCTGCTCCACAATATCTTTTAAAGATAGCTCATAACATCCCTCAGGCATTCTACTTACCATATCCATGAGCTCCTTCTGGCCTCTAGCAATAGCTTGAGTTCTTGATGATGGAGAAAGATTCCGGTAATGATTTCTGAGTTGCTGGGGGCTTCTTGGTGGACTAGTCCTCCACAAGGGAGGTGAGCAGACCCCAGATTCCTCAGCTTGTACATCCTTTCTTTGAGCTCCAAATACCCCCATACTATTCCAACCCTGGTAGTTGCCATGGTCATCTGCTCTTTTCCTTGATAAAACACCATAATTTAGGATACCATGACTGCTATAACTGTCACCCGAATGGGCTTGGTTCCCGGGGAATTTCGTGCCAGGGTCTAGCATGTTTTTTTCTGCTGCTGCTTCTTTTCCTGTTGTTGTTTGGGAGAAATTGAATGGAGGAGAGGAGAGGAGAGGAGAGGGTGTGATTGTGGTTTGTTTGGCTGAAGGGAGTTGGGTATGGGGTAATATCTTCACCGACCCTTGATGGTCAAGATGTCACTTTCTTTGCAGCCAAGTTTTAATTAAGAAATGGGTGATTCATGAGGGTGTGGGTTAACTGGTTGCGGCTTAAGGCTCACAAAAGTCAATGTTTTCTAGATGATGGGTTCGTAGGGTCCATTCCCTCTCTCTCTCTCTCTCTTTTGAGGCTTGTTTTCTTGTAACATTCAAGGATTGTTTGGCAGTTAAAAATGGTCTCAAAATATTATATTTCCCCCGTATTTTATGATGTTTCGGTCCGCTGATATCAAGTAAATCTAAGACTTTAGTTTATTTTTAATAAATAAATAAATATCTTTTTTTTAAATATGCACCGCAACTCAAAACATAAATTTAATATAATCAATATTAAAAACTTAAGATGGGAGTTTGTTTCATTTGTACTCTCCAGACTTGTGGTTATTAATATAATAATTACTGGAAAGGTACATAATAGTTAACTTCAGAGCTCATATAATTACTCGATTATTAAAAACATATATAATAGATAATTTTAGAGCTCGTTTGATTAACCAACATTAATGAAAAAAACCCATAGATTTAATATCCCTGTTCATGCTGTTTATCATATAGTCTTGGTTTGCACATCAAGTAAAATAATGGAGACAAAAAGAAAGAGGAGTGTGATAGTGAGCAGGATGATCATTGTTGAGGATTTGTTGTTTATTGTACCCTATCTTTCTGAAAGTAAACAAAGCTTAGGAAAGAAAGAAGAGCCAAAGAGACGACAGCAAAAAGCACAGGCGCTCCATTTTGCAATCATCATGTCTGAGAGGGTCTCGACCGATTGCAAGTTTGGAGGTATTACTCTGCACCCCCTCGCCATCTTTTCATATCTTTCACGCCTCGGTAATCAAGTCTCGACTTGACCCTTCTTTCTCGAAGACGTTACTATTTCATGAATATTCTACTGCAAACAGATCTTTTCGAGCACATAATAATAATAATAATAATAATAATAATAATAATAATAATAATAATAATAATATTAGAATTTAATTCTCGATTTGCCGTTTTGCTAGAGAAAAGAAAGAATCTACCACTTGGCAATTATATGGGGTCGCCAGAGCGTTCTCTGCTGTTCAAGGAAGCGTGATGACCAGATGGAGGCTCGTGTGCGGTGTGGGGTTTGCCAAGACATACGAGCTCCGACGGCATATGTCGAAGCTAGTCAAGAATAAGATAGCTGAGATCCTTTTCTTCTCGATTATAAAATTAAAATGGTGGTTGGATGGGGGGAAAATGGCTACCATCCGGCACTTCATTTTCCTTCGAGAATCTCAGCACGAGACTAACGTTTCGTGATGGATGTCATCGACGTTACTGCCTAGCATTTCTGTGCCAAGTATTCTATTCGAATTAGACGTACACAGAGTTTGTATTCTGAGGTGGAGATCCATCGACAATTTATTGCACTGAAAAAACAATATATCAAAAATATTTTTAAAATATAAATATATTATTTTAATATAGACAAATAATTTCAAAATAAAACACACGACTCTTCGACAACTGTTACTTGCTAACTCTGACATCATTCTGCTTCGTTTGCAGACAGATACAGATATGATAGGATAAAGTCAAGGTTGATCATGACCGTTTTTTTTGTTTTTTTTTCAAAATTCTTTGTCTGTATTTTTTTCTTTTTTTAAAAAAATAAAAAATAAAATCCGTCTCGAAGGCTGGAATGCCTTTCCCATCACTCTAGTGGGAAGGGATGCTGATCGATTACTGCTGCTCGAAGGATCGAACACGCAAAATCCACCACTCATTACCATTCCAGGGTTGTAAGGTAATAGTTACTCTTCACATCTTACCCTATACTCAATCTCATTTATAGGTTTTACTCGCTAATTTATCAGTAATCCATCACGAGTCAAGTTTTTTTCTTACCAATAAAAAAATTAAATACATGTTATTTTATATAATTGTTTTTAAGTATAAATATAAGAAATTATACAAGTATCTAATTTAATAAATCGAGAATTATTTGCATAGATAAACGAAAAAAAGTCATTAATGATTAAAAAATTAGAAGATAAATAATTTTTGACTCAAAACACACAGAAAAGACTCTAAACACTCTGATAAACCCATAAATATCCATAGAAAATCCCAAAAAGCCCGAAATCAACCTCAATGAAAAATTCATCCTAAGCTTAGATTTTAGTTTTTTAGGCATTTTTAAAGCTTAAAAAATACATAAGTGGAACCTCTCACACTGATTACAAACCGTAGATATCAAGATAAATAATTTTGGTGGTAAGAATCATCATAAACGTTGATTTTGTCTTTACTAATATTGAAATCCAACACATCCCTCTATCTCATTTCTCTATCAAGGAGCTAAAATATATAAAAATTAAATTTTTGGATCAAAATTAAATTTTAGATGTTCAAAGGACCTAAATTATATTGTTTGTGAGGTTTAAGAATCCAAATGTATTTTTTATATAAAAAAACTTTGGAGACATCACTCATTTTAGTCACCCTTCTCATTTAAAGCCTTTTTCTTTCTATTTTGCCTATATTATAAGAACTTGACCTTTAATTTAGGGTCAAATCGCTAAAAATAAAAGTCTAAGGACAAATAAAAAAATAAAAAAGAATAGTATAATAATAATATTAATATTAATAATCAAGTGAGAAAAAACTAGTTATCCTCCATCTTTGAAATTAACAAATAAAAGTAGCGTGAAAAAGCAAAAATATCTCTGGATGCTTATCTTATTTTTTTTTAATATAAAAGTAAAAATAAATTTTTATTGTAATTTAAAAAGAAAAAAAATACCCTTAATAACTTTAAATCAATTATATTAAAGAATAATTTAGTTATTAATTATTTTAAAATAAACATATATATCGTGACAACTCTTCAATGACCATTAAGCCATGAAAAAACATAATTATCCCTCACCATGACACGGTATTTTTTTTCTTCGAATGGCAAAAATCTATTCTCATTATAGCACTTAAGTTTTTTGTGTCTGGATGGATATCAATGTTTGTGCTACACCCTTTAGAATTTTTGTAATTATTACAAGAAGGAGAGGAGAGAGGAAGCGAAGGAGAACCTTATTTATAATTTAAGCATTATATTTTGTCTTTAAATTATATAATAGGAGTAAGAAATTAGGCACTTGATGTTCCACCACACCCAGCATTTGTATGTACCCTTTAATAAAGCAATGTCATAGAGTTTCAAGATCCTCGCTTTCTTACTACTCCTACCTCATAGACCACTGTTTCTCATTAAAGTCTTTGAGTTTTGCGAGAATTGCTCATGCCCAGTTGATAAAAGTTGGGTTGAATAGACATACTTTTCTGGGTAATCGGTGCCTTGATTTGTACTCCCAGTTGGGCAATGTTAATGATGTTTTGAAAGTGTTTGATGATATAAGTAGCAAGAATATTGTATCTTGGAACATTTGCTTGAAGGGGTCGTTGAGGTTTGATAATTTGAGTTTGGCACGTTCCGTGTTCGATGATATGCCTGAACGCGATGTTGTTAGTTGGAATTCTATGATTTCAGGCTTTGCTTCACGTGGGTATTTTAATTGTGCATTGGAAACTTTTTGGGAAATGCAAAAGTTGGGTGTGAGACCAAGTGAGTTCACGTTATCAATTCTAATGTCTATGGTGTTTGGAGTTCGACAAGGAAAGGAAATTCATGCTAGCGTTGTTCGTAGTGGTTTGGGTGCATCGAATGTGGTGCTCGGGAATTCTTTAATTGACATGTACGGGAAGTTTAGTTCTTTAGATTATGCTCTTGGTGTGTTTTTGACAATGGAAGAGTTAGATGTTATCTCTTGGAATTCGTTGATTTCGGCATGTTGTAAATCAGGATATCCAGAGCTGGCATTGGATAAGTTTTGTATAATGAGATCCTTAGGGTATTCACCTGACGAGTTTTCAGTTTCTGCGGTGATCACTTCATGTTTGAATTTGCGAAATTTGGAGAAGGGTAAGCAGATTTTTGCTCTGTGTGTTAAAGAGGGATTTCTTTGTAATACCATTATATCAAGTGCCACAATTGACTTGTTTTCCAAATGCAACAGATTGGAGGATTCAGTTCGGCTTTTTGATGAGCAAGATCAATGGGATTCTGCAGTTTGCAATTCCATGATTTCAAGCTATGCATGGTGTGGCTTCGGGGAGGACGGTCTCCGACTTTTTGTGCTAACCTTGAAGAAGGATATTAGGCCTACTGAGTTCACACTAAGCAGTGTTCTACACTCCACTTCCATTCTAAAGTTGGAGCAAGGAACTCAGTTCCATTCCTTAGCTGTGAAATCAGGTTTGGAGTTGGATGCTATTGTTTCCAGCTCGCTGGTGGAGATGTACAGCAAATTTGGTTTCATTGACTGTTCTATGAGAATCTTTAATAATATGATTGTTAGAGATTTGATAGCCTGGAATACCATGATTATGGGTTTGACACACAATGGTAGGGTGATCGAGGCCCTGCAAACCTTTAAGGAACTACTTAGGAGGGGCCTGCCACCGGATCGAATAACACTAGCTGGAGTTTTGTTAGCCTGCAGCTTTGGGGGTTTTATCAGTGAAGGAATGACCATATTTTTATCCATGGAGGAAAGTTACGGGGTCAAACCTAGCAATGAGCATTATGCTTGCTTTGTGGACTTGTTGTGTCAAGCTGGTAGGCTTGATGAAGCATTGTTTGTTGCGGAATCAATGCCTTATGAGCCTGTTTCTTTAATCTGGGAATCAATACTTCATGCCTGTTTGATTCATGGAGACCTAAAACTCTCTGAAAGAATAGCCGAGAGGTTGATGGAGCTGGAGCCGCAGTCATCTCTACCTTATCTGGTATTGACTCGGCTGTTTGAAATAAGGGGTCAATGGGAGGGTGTGGTTCGAGTTAAGAAAGCCATGAAAAGGGGAAGGGTGGAGAAGGTGATTGGATGCAGTTGGATTGGAGTAAAAAACCAAGTTTATACTTTCAAGGCAGACCAGTTACAGCATCATAGAGGCAAAGAGATTTACTTGGTACTGAGATTACTGAACTGGGAGATGGAGGCTAAAGGTTATTTGCAGTAGCATTATCAGATGAGATGAGGAGTTTCTCTTCCACGAAGATACCACGTTAGAATTCTGAGATTCTCAACAACGGTTCTACTTGTGGATGCCTCTGTCTTAAACCCATATATGCTCACCTGACACCGATTCGTTTAGATTCTGGAATGGTTAACTTGGTGCTAAAAGTGCTGTTATCAGTTGCTCTTTCTTTGAAGAAAGTAAAACCACCACGTGGAAAAAATGCGTTCCCTGAAGCTCCTGGTCTTGCCTGATGTAATGGGATCAACTAACCATAAATCTTCCCTACTGGTTTCATTAGTTCGTCAACACACAGATGTTGCCTTTTATTTCCATGAATTAACTTGTCTGAGCAACCAGAACTTCAACGTGAGAAGTTAAATTAACAATATAAAAACATCATTGGAGATATTATACTCTGTATTAAGAAAAAAACATAGGGTGCAATGAACCTCCTTCAATGTTAAAAAGAGCAACTTTCATTTTATTTTCATTCCTTTATTTTTTAAATATTTTAATTCAATATTTGTTTGATTTTTATAGTCTTCGTATATTATTTTGTGTAAGAATTTGAACTTCAATTAATTCTTGTATATTCAATATGTAATTGATGTTACAATAGGATTTTAAATAGAAAAATTTACAATATAACTCTAGCTACAATAAAATACAACTTTAGAAACTTACTAGAACTTGCTTTATTTAACTCTTTCTTTTATGTTGGAGCGTAAATATTTATCATGTCAAACTTGCTAATTGTGTTATAAAACACCCTTCTTGAGATTGTTTTTGTGAGCATATTGGCTAACTAAATTTCAGACCAAAATACCAAACATTAGAAAATAACAGAATTTTTGTGGCCCCCAAATATCTGAGTGAATAGTTGCCAAAGGGTCTAAACTTTAATTCGAACATACGATGACTTTTGGCCAATTTACAAGTTTCACACTTAAAATCTAAATTATTAAAATCTGAAAACAAATGTGGTTATAATTTCTTAAGATTCCCTAACAAAAGGTGTCCTAGCCTTCAGTGCACAATTATGTGTAAGAATTCAAACTTCAATTAATTCTTGTATATTCAGTATGTAATTGCTGTTACAGTACGATTTTAAATAGAAAATTTTACAATATAATTCTAGCTAAAATACCAATACAACTTTTGCTACTTACTAGAACAATTTCTATTTGTAGTACAATACAAAATAAGAACTCTATTTAACATTTTGGTTGACTTTTTATTATTTTATCACAATTTTAAACAAATATCTTTAATAATTGGTTTATGCTTTATTTTACAAACCAATATTTTTTTTAATTGTATAACTAAATAAAAAATAGTTAAAACATAGTTTTGAAACCCAAGCTTATAATTTAGTTTTAAATTTGGCAAGTTAAATTACAAAAAACTAGTTATTTTAATATATCATTGTCTCAATATATACAAAAAAAATAATATTATCTTGAGTTTTTTTAATGTCAAATCATTTATTTTTACCTATTATGAGAGTTGTTTTTGAACTGTGAAGTTGGTTGTGTCAAATTGGAGCAACTCTTAGAATGGATAAAGAGTCAAATTGAGGTGTTCATTATTACCTTTTAAACTAAGTTTAATAATAATATTAAATAATTTATATTATATGATCTAAATATATTTCTTACATTCAAAAGCCAAATCACCTTCCGGTGACATCTTGAGCTTACATTGCTGCATATCAAAGTACTCTTCATGATGTCTAGGGGCATTCATCTATACCGCCGACCATTCTTTTAAATGGTATCATGTCCCTTTATATGGTGCATTTTCTTTTCTTTTCTTTTCATTTGTGTATTCATTGTAGCCAAATAATATTGATTGAAGCTTAGTGTTAAACATAAGATATTTTTATTTTGATAAATAATTTACTTGTTTTTTTCTCTCTTACCGACAGGGACTTTCAAGTCATTACACCTAGCGACAATATCTACTTGTTTTGTTCCTAGATTTATCATCCTGAAGTACTGTTGTTACAACTATACATGTGTCATAAAAAACACTAATAAATAAAAAGAAAAGGATGAAAAGCTCTCTTGACTATAGTTTATATGGAGAAATTCTGCTCTCCAGCAATCTAGCTAGAACAACTAATTTGGCTCCAGAGCTTCTTCCTTTTCATTTTCTTTTCTTGTTTTATCTGTGAAAGTATTTTCGGATTTATTTTTTTATAAATTACGTTTTCTACTGGAACTACAAATGATAACAACAGAGCTTATCAATTTAACTACACAATTCATTCCATTGTTTTTGGATTAAGTTAGGTAGCCACCCTCATCAGCTAGGGTATACAGTAACCGGTGCCGGCTGGCTTGCTATGGATCGTTCGCTCAAACCTGGCTAGCTGTATTCACTTGCAGTTCGTAACTAAATCCAATATCGGAACTGTGAGAACTGAACTGAGATGCGACCTAGACTAGTATAAACTCCAATGAAAGATGGTTCTTGTCCAAAGAAAATCACAGTCAAATTCATGCTATACCCACTTATAAGTCGCCACCTGTAAAGAGAGTCTAATCATGCAATCAAAATCAATCATCGTTCAATGCTGATATCGTGTTCAAAATGTTCATTTTTTTCTATTATTTTTTAGGTTTTCGAGTGCAACAACTGATTAGATGTACGTTTCCTCGTTTAATTTAGAAGCCTGATATTTACAAAAAAAACAATTGCTTTCATGGATACCAGGTCAGATATAACTATGGTAGAGAAACGTACTTTTCAGTCCCTCACCGCCCCTTCAACCACACAAAGCACCGTTAATATGTGGAAAATTAGTGACCGCAATATTTTTTTCTTGATGAAGATTTAGCAATTTTTTTTAATTTTAAAAGAATTAAATTTATATAAAATCTATAATTCTAAATAAAGTAAGACTCTGGTACTGAAATGACGTTTTGAAAAACACACAAATAGAGAAATTATCTTCCAAAAAAGTTACGGACAATATCGACTCCATTTTTTAACTCTTTTTTTCTCCTGAAAAAATGCCCAAACATTGCTCATCATCCCCTTTCCCCGGCATCACCAGCAACCTCATCTCCATCGTGAGTGTCATCCAGTTATCTATGGAGTTATTTTACTAAAAACCTTAAATGATTAAATAAAATTTTAAAATATAATTTTTTTTATTCTCTAATATATATTTGAATTTTAAATTTGCATAAACCCATTTATTTTACATTTATTTTTTTCAAATAAAATAAATTTTTTATAAATATAGGATTAACAGAACTTTAATATCATAAATCAACTCGGCTCACAACACCATATAAGTTGATCTTCACTAATCCGATCTCCTTGCACTATAACTGACCCAAATCAAGCCACCGGGAATCCAGCCCTTTTCCTCCCACAAAGTCTGTCTGAAACAGACCAGAACTCGGCTATTTATGTTATTAAACATAAATAAAGGATATTCGATATACATTTAAAATTAAACCTACACAAAAAATAGGTGATCATATTGCAAGAGAGACAACTGGCTATTTATTTTGTATTATCAAAAATCCTATTTAGAAATAAAAACTTGTTTCTGTAAAAAGAAATTAAACACTTGAATATGGCAAGATTTTGCAATTGTGGAAGATAATCAATAACGTTATACTACGTAATAAATAAATGAGAGTATCACAAATACGGAAATGTCGCTTTAAGGGAAGGAGAAAAATATTATATGGACTGAATCACTTCCTTATAATAATAATAAAAAAAACACTTATAGAAGAGTTTTTAGGGTAAAAATATAATTCTTCGTAGTTATTGTGCATAGAGGGATCTGGCCACTCCTATAGAAATACACCCTACTAAAAAGAGTTTTCTTATGGTGCTTGACCATCGCGGTCATAGTTATCAAAATCAAGAGTTGACTTGTAAAATCGAACGAGTTGACTCGTAAAATCATCTGACTTTACGAGCCAACTCATAAAACCTTGTCAACTCGGTAGGAAAATAAATTTTAATCAAACTCGGTCAATATCGTAAAATCAGACCGCATCCGATTTTACAATTCTTCTTTTTTAAAATTTTAAAACCAATTCATTCGCCTCTTATATTTATACTCAAAAAATTTTGCCTTCCCAATTATTTATCTGATGTAGGATAAATTGAGTAAGACAATATTTGAGGCTGAAGAGTGAAGATTATTTATATTAAACAAACATGTGGGAGTCCCCTATTTGTCCGATGTGGGACAAATGCATTGACCCACATCGGACAAATAACCGGACAAATTGTGTGTGTATATATATATATTATAAAAAACAATTGTTGAGTTGATTTTATAAAAAATAAAAATTATATATATATATATATATATATATTATGGAATCACTCTTGAAAATCAATAATATTAACTTTAAAATTTATACTTAAAATGTTTTATTTCTTTAAATTAAAAAAAAAATTAAGGTTTCTAAATCATGTTCATGTCGTGATGTCGAAATAATTTGTTGGAGTTGGAGCTAATACTAGTAATATCGGTGTTGGTATCAGTATTAGTACTAATAATCGTTTCAATAACAATATTTTTTATGAATGTATTAAAACTAACAAGGAAAATGACGGTCATAAGACTGATTTTAATTTATATAGCACATCAGCAAACTATTTATTTTAAATTTATTAGTTTTTACCTAATGAAATTCTATGGACATAATTGTTTTGTAATGTGTTTTTAAGTTATTTTGAATTATATATAAACCTTAACTAATAAAATTTTATGGTCATAATTATGTTGTATTGTATTTGAAAATATTTTACTTATGATTTTATGATTTTTCTAGTTACATGATTTTAGCTGTGATTTTATGATCAAATCATACTATTCGAGTTTCTAAATCCATGATTTTATGTATTGAGTCATAAATTGATTTTTTTTATTGCGTAATTAAATATAAAAATGTAATGAATCGTATGACCTTACATTACAACCGGTGGTTTTTAGGATAAGAAAAGAAAAAAAGAGAGATGGCAGGCTGGTATGATCCATGTAGGATTGGAACATGTGATCTGTCATATCCAGCAAAGCAAAGACGTACAGTAGTTGTCTTCCCATCCTATGGGACTGACAGTTTCTACTTTCTAGCCATATTTATGTGAGATAAAGTGACTATTAGAATTAATTTTAAACAAAAACATAAAGCAAACACTACTTGAGAATTGAGATAGGCAGAAACAGTCATTGCATTGCCTTCTTTCTTTTGTTTTTGTGATTATCAGCATTTTTATTCACTGACGAAGAAAAAACCCTACAGCTTACAAGTTTCATCCTTTCCATCACCATGCCTGTTTGGCTCGCAAAATCCCGAGAAATTACACATAGCTTAAACAGAAAGGTGGGTTTCATGGGAATTCTGCGCCAAAAGTTCTGGACTTCTTCTTCTTCGCGCCCAAGTTCTTTATCATCAATATTTGTCCCAGCAGGGATTCATGAGGATCATTCAACTCCGCATGTATTTCCATTCAACTCCACATGTATTTTCTCCCTCCAGCGATTCAAGTCAACCCAAGCTTCAAACCAACTTGAACAGCTCTACTCTACGGACGATGATGATCATGATAATAGCCAGGTAAATCTAATATTCAACTCATCCTCTCTAGTGGGCCTATTTATTTATGTTTTTTCTTGTCTTTTCATCATGAGTTGGCTCATTTTACCCGATCATCGAGTGTTGAGCATATAAAAAAGACAATTTTGATTCACAAACAATTATGGCCCGCTTGCATGTGATCATTATGTGCAGTATCGGGAAAGAAGAAACTTGTCACCTGATACTTAACCTTGGAGAGAGAGAGAGAGAGAGAGCTCCATATATGTATGTGCATCTTTGAACTTGAGAAACCAGTATCATTTCAATTCCAGAAATTGTAGACGAGATTCTTACGTTGCTTTACGGATTGTCACATCAACTTTGGAGTTTTAAAATGTTCTGCAAATTTTGTACTCTTAAGAAGTGCTGTTTGTATTTCGTTTTAAAATATTTTTTTTAATATTTTGGAAATTATTATATTAAAATGATATAAAATACTATTTTTTTTAATTTAAATGAAAAATAATTTTGTTTCAAAATTTTCCTGAAATGTAGTGTCAAATCTAGCAGTTACAAACAATAATTTTTACGTAATTTGATCTGGGAAAATATCAGTTTTTGTCTTCTAGAGAGAGATCAATGCTTGGTGGAACGAACTCAGTGTCTCTCAATATTTGTATTTTATATAAAAAAATTTCATCTCCGAATACCCAAAAAATACACTCTACTTAATTAAATATATAAAAAAAATCCTGAAAGAATCTCTTTAATTTCTTGATAAAGCAGAATATGGATATGAAGATCATGCCAATAAAATAAAATAATAATCTCACCTCTGATTATCCAAAAAGACAAAAATAATCCATCCCCACCCTGTTCTTAATTTTTCTTATAAAAAAACCCTGATACATAAATCACGAAACAACTTTTAATTCTCATTCATGAAAAATAGAGAGCCGGTGACAGATAAATGGTGAGGATCAACGACTCCCTGCTGCGGTATGGGGTTGGGATCGGGATCATTCCTTTTCTTAGTGGACAATCATGTACTCCTGTCTGTCTGTAATCCTTATCTTCCACGTTTGTCCAATTCTTGCCAAACGAATAACTCCGAGCTCTTCCACCATTTATATATACAGGTTACAATCCCATATTTCGGCGTCCACAAACCTTTTTAAATAAAATATTTAGCTTCAGAAAAAAATAAAAAATCAGAGAGATGATAAGGTGAAGATTTGACATTCTTGTATTTTCTCTCTTCTATGTAGATTAGTACTGCAATCAGTGCTAGCGAGACATGATTTGTCGTTGTCGTCCTTTTTGTTTTTTTTGAACGTTTAAGTCTTCTGATAAGAGCTTATGGCTACATCAAATAGTGTGTTTCGAACTGTTTTTTAAAAGATTTTTTTTTTTGAAAAAAATTGATTTTCTTTGTTTTTATTTTAAATTAATTTTTTTGGTGTTTTTAGATTATTGTAATGAGTATATATCGAAAATACTTTTTTAAAAATAAAACTAAAAAATATAATTTTGATAACAAAAAATACTTTTACAAAATCTTAACCAAACTTTTAAACAGACACGTAGGGATAGAGCTGCAAGGTACTCGCCAACAACCCATTTGTGTGATGAAGTAATTGAGATTAAGGTTGATGATGATATTCTCGTAATATTATACATGTTCATAATTTTGTTTAGAAAAATTATTTTATTGTCTTTTTTTAGATTATTTTTTTCACAATTTTGTTATTCAACAACAAGTTTATTATGAATTGAACTTTATAATTTGATTTGATTTGCTTTATTTAAATAAGATTATCATGGTCTTATAACGCAGGTAACACATTTGAAAAATTAACCTAGATTAACCCAAATTGATTCAATATATCGTTGATTCAATATTTTTTTTAAGATATCAACTTGATGTTTTTAGTTAAACTATATTTTTATCAATTTTTCATATTATTTTTGAATTCATTCCGTTGGTCAAGTCACATGAGTTCAACTCTTATTTTTCTTACTTATATATATATTTGGCATTATATCATGCATTATTAACTCGGTGATGTAAAGTTTTCTTGGAATGAATATTATTGGAGAACCAGCAATATCTATATTAGGGACAAACATAGTGTTTTCTTACCAAAAATCAGATGGTACCTTGTAGAAAAAACTACGGGATGGCCTGACTCTCCAATCGTTATCGAAATCTACCACATGAATCCAGCAGCCTAGATGGCAACCCCACCCATCTTGGAATCTGTTTCCATTGACGTTGACTTATTGAGACCTGATCACTTAAGAAATATTTGACTGGCTGAGTGCCTATCTAAGATAACAATCTCGCATCGCTTTCAAAAAAAGGAGACCCTTTTGTGATTTTTGAACCTATTTATTTGGAGTTTAGACCAGCAAAGGCAAAAGCAAAACAAAGAAGGAAGACGATCGTTGTCCGGGTACCCCTAATTGAGGTTCATCTTATTGGTCTTGGCCTTTAATCTATGACTCTCTGGTTCCCAGTATATTAATTATTCATTATCGATATGAATAGTTTATTCCATTGTTGTTAATTCCGTTCAAAAAACCAAGACAAAACGGTGTCGTTTTCGTCTCGGTTTTAATTCCGGTCCGTTCCGGAAATTCCGGTCGGAACGCCTCGGTTCTGTTCCGGGTTCAAAATCTATTTTTTTTATTTTTTTAAAATTATTTTTGTCATTTATACATTAAAATAATTTATAAACACCAAAATATTTTAAATAAAAAAGAATTCAAATTTTAATTATGTTTGTTAAATTAATATTTTATTTTTTTCCATATATATATATATATATACATATAAAATTAATTATATATGAACAATACAACACCGAAACGGCACACCGGAACGGTCCGAAACCAGAACGTTCCGTTCCAATCCAAAAACCGGAACGGCGACCGGAATGGTATTGACAAGTATGGTTTATCCCTCACCAAAGTTTCACTCTTTATGTCTCTCCTAGCTAACAGTTCATGTCAGACCTTTATGGATTTTGAAAATTTCCGATGAATACAAAATTGAAATATATCTTGCTGTTTTAGGCCCTGGATTTTCCTGGAGGGAAGGTCACGTACATTCCTGAAATGAGATTCTTGTCGGAGTCCAGTGGGAAGAGAATACCCTGTTATCGTGTTCTTAATGAAAATGGAGAAATAATCACAGGCAGTGATTATGAGCAGGTATGTTTTTCCATCTGCAGGAAATAATCGACGACCGTTAACTCTAGCAACAAGTACATCATCACGAGTTGTTTAATGTACTTCCTTGTGTTTGGCGTTCTGTTAGTTGAGCGAGGAAGTTTCCGTGAAGATTTATAGCAACATGGTCAGCCTTCAAATGATGGATACAGTATTCTACGAGGCACAGCGCCAAGGAAGAATTTCCTTCTACCTGACCTCAGCTGGTGAAGAAGCGATAAACATTGCATCAGCAGCTGCACTAAGTGCAGATGATATTATCTTGCCTCAGGTACATCATTTGTTACATTAGATGTTTAAATATTTCCCAGTTTCAGGCCAAATTGTCTTGCCAATAGTATTAAGCAGGAATTTGATCCATCTGATGCAATGTCAGTACCGCGAGCCTGGGATTCTATTATGGCGGGGATTCACAATTCAAGAATTCGCCAACCAATGCTTTGGAAACGAGGATGATTATGGGAAAGGGAGGCAGATGCCCATACATTATGGGTCTAAGAAGCACAATTTCGTCACAATTTCGTCACCTATAGCGTAATATTTCCATCACAATATCGTCGATCAATGTTACGTTCATAATATGATTAATCAAATGTTCTTGATTGCTATTTATGCATGCTGCCTGTCAGAACTCAACTTCCTCAAGCTGTAGGTATTGCTTATTCTCTTAAAATGGACAAAAAGGATGCATGTGTTGTCACATATACTGGAGATGGTGGTACCAGTGAGGTAAGAACACGACAAGTTCTTAGCCTTTTACTTCTTCCTCTAGGATTTTGTGATTTTGCAGCCCAGTTTCTAATTGGTAACTAATTTGTCAGGGAGATTTTCATGCTGCTTTGAACTTTTCAGCAGTGACAGAAGCTCCTGTGGTCTTCATCTGTCGCAACAATGGCTGGGCCATTAGTACCCATATATCAGAACAATTTCGAAGTACTATTTTGATCACTTCTCTTGTTCCGCTTCCATATTAAGAACCATCTCATCTAAAAACTACTTAAGTGGATAGGTGAGATCTCAGAATATAATATAATAAGGATGATGAGATTCGAATTCATGAACATTAAGTTAACAAGGATCTGATACCATATCAATACAATAAATTATCTCACATAAAAACTTAATCTGTTAGATGAAACCCTAGTTATTCTCTAACAAAGTACAAGATCACCTTTGTTACAATTACTTACAAGTAACTTCTACAGACTTGGTCCGTAGACCAAACGGATCACATTATCTGGACCCGAGTAAACAAACCATTCTTTCTTTACTTTTTATTTGTCTATCTTTGTTTAAGTGATTTACTTCTCATGTCACCTGGAATAGGCATACACTCTTGGTCATGTCTATCAAGAGTCCTGAAAGGGAAACTGGAAGCATCTTCTCATCCTGAATTGCATGTAAAGTATACTGTGTGATATATAATTTTCATGTTTGCTTATATAGCATATATTTCGCAGGCGATGGAATTGTTGTCAGGGGTCGAGCTTATGGAATCCGAAGCATCCGGGTGGATGGAAACGATGTTCTTGCTGTCTACAGTGCAATTCATGCAGCTCGCGAAATGGCCATAAGTGAGCAAAGGCCTGTGTTAGTTGAGGTGAGATTGAACTACTTTGTAGGATTTTCTTGCCAGCATCCGATAAATTGATCCCTTCTGAAACTCACAATTGCCAAAGTACGTGTTACATCATCCTGAAAATTAACAAGCATTTAAACCTTCAGGCCCTTTCATATAGAGTAGGACACCACTCCACATCTGATGATTCCACGAAGTATCGACCAGTTGATGAAATTGTCTACTGGAAAATGGAACGGAATCCTGTAAATAGATTCAGAAAATGGGTGGAAAGAAATGGCTGGTGGAGTGAGGAGAAAGAATCAGAGCTCAGAAGCAGCGTCAAGAAGCAGGTGAAAGTCGACAGAATTTTCCATATAAGCATCTTCTTCATTGCTTAACATATTTTAGTAAGCCAGTTCAAGTTTTCTTTAATCTTCTCACAGCTTCTGCAAGCGATTCAAGTGGCAGAGCAAACAGAGAAACCTCCACTCGAGGACTTGTTCTCTGATGTCTATGATATTCGACCATCAAATCTTCGCGAGCAAGAGAAACAACTCAGAGAAACCATCTATAAACATCCTCAGGACTATCCCTCTCATGTCCCACTGTAGAACATCTGGGATATACCGAGAAGATAAGAGATAGTTTCGTTAATATTTACAGAAATGAAGCAGTAAGCTTGTAACAAGCAACATCTAATCAATGATAAGAAAATAAGAAAATAAAGAAAGAGTGATGCAGCTGTAAAGTTTCGAGCTGTTATGTTCATGATAGTACAAGTAATTTCTCCATTTTGACTGTTGTTTCTGCTTTGTTAATCACAAGAAAGAAAGAACAGAATCTATCACATGAAATTGCAAAGAAAAATAACCAAAAACCCCGGTGAAGAAAATCACAATCAAGAAAATAACAATATAAAAGACTATAGATTAGTAAAGGAAAGTTGTTGACTGCAGAAGAAGTTATTGACCCACTAGAGGTGGGGAAGAAGCCGCTGTCGAGGCTGCCGGTGCTAGGGAAGAAAGGAAAGTTGCTGACCTGTCGGAGATGGGGAAGGAGAAGTTATTGACTCACTGGAGGTAGGGAAGAAGAAGACTAAGACTTCGTTTGTGTGTCTTCTTCTTTTCCTTTTTTAAATTATGTTCTTCATTCTCTATTCTTCATTTGTTCTACACATTACTCTGTTTTCCTCTCTTTTTGTTGTGTCCCCCTATTGTTCCCCCTGTTTTGTGTTTCTTTTTCCCCTCCCTTGCATGTTCTTCGTCTCTGTAAACTGTAATTATAGAATGAAAATGGGCTGCCTCTTCCCTTTCTGTGATGATGAAGATGGCGGTAGGCGTGCACTGTTACATACTAGTGCAAGCCTGATAATTCTGCAGGATGGGAGAGATACAAATTGATCCCTCTATTTATAATTGTTCAAATTACACTCCACCTTAAACTTTTAATATTATGCAATTTTGTCTCTGTCAAAATTTCAATAACAACCTTAAATTCATGCACCTTTTTTACTTTGGTCTTTGGTCTTGGATTGATGCAATTTCACCCTTAATTGACTATTAAACTTTTAATTTTCTTCAATTTTACCCCTGATTTCAATCGAATGAATTGGAAAAAAATTCAATTTAGTCTTCGCAAATTCCAATTTTTTCAATTTAAACCCAAATTAGGTTCCTGAACTTGAATTTTCATCAATTAAGCCCTTAATAAAATTAATTTGACCAATTTAAAATATAATTAAGTCCTTGCACTTAATTAAATTCTTCAATTGAACCCTGAATTAATTCCTAAACACAATTAAACTCTAATTTGACCCATGATTAAATTAAATTGACATATTAAAATATAATTATATCTTTCGTCTTAATTTTTATGAAGATTATCTAATAATTATTTATTTTAACATTGAATTTGCATTTTTCTTCATCATTGGAAACAATAGAGATATGATCGGCCTCTCGAATCCGTCCAAAAATTGCAAATTGTTATTTTCTACCAACACCAACCTCTTTTTATTTTATTTCGATTGGATTTTGGAGAATACCCTAAAAATAGATTATGACAATCATAATATAAAAAGACTTTTAATAATGCTTAGATTCCCATATCGAAATGGTGTAGCGCAGCAGAAAGTAACTATGCCCAGCATTGGGGGAGCGATTTGCACGTCAATTTTCATAATTCAAGCATATGTTAGTTTTTAATTTTCACAATTATAATTCCATTCTCTCAATCAATCAAAACTTCATGAGGTTACAAAGAGGCTGGCTGACGGAAAATAACCTGACAGAAGTCACTTGGTATATACGGATAAGGTTCAAACAACTACGAAAATATAGAGATTCAGATGACGTACAGTAAGTTAGACTACGCAACAGTACCTGCCACAACGTTGTATAGACTGTTAATTGTTTTTTGATATGGAATTTAAACCTTGATGATTTAGTAATTACGGTTCAAATTTGTTAATTTTTATTCTATATAATAAAAATTAAACACACATTAATGTGAATCTTTATGTAAGTTTCAAGTTTAATATTTTTTATATACTTCAATCTCAACTAACAATTTAAGTTTCTAAACAAAATAGTTTCTTAAGAATATAAACCTTACTTTTGAAAGGATCCATCCCAGGAAGCGTTTAGCTTTTCTATTTTTTGGTCACTTTTTCAATGATCAACACAAATTGATATCTGATGTGACTGTAACTCAACAGTCAACAAGAGGAAAATATATTCCCACATAAGGGTTCTAACTATAATCAGACTCAACGCTGATTTCCATCTCTGGGCTTTATATGCTCATCACATCTTGGTGTTTGCATATTACCCCGTTGAATATTGATAGCAATTAGCAAATAGCTAGTGGATAAAAACCAAAGCACTCAAGAAGTAGGGGCAAGGTGACACCTGATTGTACAAGGCACTGGATTTTAGAAAGCAAAACAAAAATTCCCTTAGAATTCCATTAGCCGTTGAATTATATTCTTTCTCACCTTAAAATTGTCCACTTTCACCTTGTAAGACACTAGTAATCAATAAATTAATATATAAATAAATAAATAATGGGTTTTCTAATGAGGCACTTACTAAATTGTCCTCTACTGACAATCCTATTACGAGGAGATTGATTTGTACTCAAATATAGATTGGCATAAATGTTCATATAAAAGCCTGTTTATCTCCAATAAGGTTGATTTCAATAATATGGACCCTTCAAAATATATGGCGCCACTACGCCTCTTCGTTCCTCGTGTAATGAAAAATAAAAACAAATCAAATAAACTTCAGGCTGACTTTATTTTTAAGGATATTATCTCAAAATAAAGATATTTTTCAAGATTTTCTTCTAAAAATGAGAGAGACAAAATAGCTTGAAGAAAATCAAAAGAAAAGACCAACAAATACTTTAGATATATTCATTAGATTGAAATAGTGCATGGTATTTATAGGTAACTACCATATAACACCTAGGTTGAAATTAATTATGACAGTAAATAAAAAAATAGTTGTTAGAAAATTAAATTGTTATGGTTGTTGTAACTCCTAAAAGTTTTTAAAACAAAAGAATTGTTAATTTCGTGGTTGCTAGAAATTAATCTAGTGTTTAAAAATTATGGGTTTAGTTTAATAGTCATCAAAACAAATTCATGTTGAATATAAAAATTTCAGAAAGTATAGGCATTGTCCTACGTGCAGAGAAGGAAATTGGACGTTTTTCTCTTACTCGACTTAACCTTATACGTGCGAGTTCATTATCTTTTCTTTGTTGGTTACTATCTCATATCAAAATTTATTATATAAACACTTGATGAAAATCTTATTTTTCTACTGTCCAACCCCCACTAAACATGTCTAACCCGCAAAACTCATGACACGAGCATAAAACTGAGATAACTTCTTAGAAAGAAAATTAAAATAAATTATGAAATCTAATAACTATTAAACCTAATGATGGAGGATGAAATTGAAAAAATTATTAATTTGTTTCTATTTTTAGGACCAAAAAATATCTCGGGTTCACCCAGATGAACTTGTTAAACTCGAATTATAAGACCGAGATAACTTCATAAAAAAATAATAATTATGAACTCAAATATCTAAATTATTCAATATTAAATAATGAAATTGAAAAAAAAATCCAACTAAAAAAGTTGAGTCTGTTTCTTTTAAATTTTGTTATGGAGTAATTTTTTATTCTGGGATATTTGATGTAACCTAGCTATGAATATGTGAATAATTTGTTTGATTGAATTAATCTAATACTTGTTGAGCGTTTCATTTTATGTTTAATGCTTGTGTACGCTTGATCACTGTTTCCATAAATTGTGTTTCAATTTGAGACTCAGAAGTGATAATTGTTTCATCCATTATTTAAAATACCATTAAGAATCTATAGGATAAAGATATCTATGGAACTTATGTGATCATGCAAGGTTTTATCGTTCCCAATATATTTTGACGACTTTAGAATTTTCACCGAGATATAGAAAGTTTGCTTGTTAAAATAATTCATTGATGCTCAAGAAAGATTAGTGATTAAGTTAGTAAAACCTGATTATCAACAATAATAAAAAAAATTGAGAGGACTAATTCAATTAAGAAATTCACATAGGATTAGTTATGGTGAAATAAATTTTTTTAGCATATGTTAAAATTTATCTCAAAATCATTTAATTATTTCTTGATTGTTTTAATTAGTTTTAGTTTTGTGTTTCTTTATAATTGAATCATCAAATAGATATGAACTTAATAATTTTTGTACTTATTGATAATATTTGCAAATCCTTGTGGGATGATACTCTACTCAACACTTTTTTACTTGTTACGTGCACTTGTGATTTTTACCAACAAAAGGCAAAAGAAAAATAATTCAAATCCACGATAAACTTCATATTAAAGGATGAAGTACAGAAAAAATCAATTAAAAAAATATTCCAGTCAACCAAGGTTAAACCTGTCAAACCCAAATTAAAAGACCAAGATATCATTATAAAAATTAAATCAAAATAAATAATAAAATTCAATACATATTAAACTCAATGTTAAAAAATAAAATTAAAAAAAAAACATAAGAACCAAGATGTAAAATTACTTTGCATTTGAATGCGCAGGTACTAAAGTGAAATAGCAAAGCCTTTAGTACATGTTAATAATTGTTATTTATAATTAATTGATTAATATTTAAAGGGTTAAGACCTTCAATGCCACGCTATATCTAAGTGGCTGTCTGTTTCAGTTCCCCATCCTCCTCCTCCTCCTCAGAAAGAATTTCACACATACACGCACAAAGATAAGATAAAAAGATGCTAATTTCTGTTTCAGAAGATGGTATAATGTTGTTGATGTTGACAATAAAATTTAGGCATCAAACTAATACATAAAGTGGAGGGAGCTTTGGGTGGTCAAATGTAGTATAAGGATAACGATGACGGTAGCTAAAGCTGGCGAATCTAATTCTTTCCCTTATCTTCTGTCAAAGAAAACTTATTGGACGATGGGCTGGGATGAACTAGGCTTGTCTAAATGAAAATTCTCAGCTGTGAAAAAAAAAAAAAAACTGTTTGAGTCTTACTAGTACATGATATTTTAGATCAAATTAGCACTTTAAACTTTGCTCTATCATTTCATTAACATCTTGAATAAATAAAAAAGCATCTCAAAAGGAGAGCAAACAAAAAAAGGATAAATAAAGTAGAGAGAATAAATCCAAACCAACTAGGCATTCAACAATTAGCTGGCTGTTGGGTTCTCCACATTCTTACATGTTAACCATTAATAGTTCAATAATAGCAATCTCCACCACCATGTCATGGCTTAATTCGGTGGAAGACGGCTCCTCAAATCTCAAATGGGCACTTAAAATTTAGGGGTCAAGATTCATACCCTACTCGTTAGGCATGTTATGATATTTGTTGATCTGTAAATTGTAACCAGAACATTAAATTTCCTTGCCAAAAGCTATTCTCTTGTGGGATTCAAGCCTTACAAACGTGAGAGTCTTACTATATGGTTTGTGCAAATACGTGTTCATTGAGTTGGATCGTTCACTTCTTCGGAGATATTACTGCTACCATGTAAGCATGTTTTTTCAACAAGAAAAAGGGATTGTTGAACTGCAGTGAATCGAGGGCTTAGCTTGCGAAATCACCAAGAAACCTTTTCTTGTCAGCCTCAGACAGGGTATTGCTCTTAAAATTTCCTTGTAATGATTTGGTGAAAAATCCTTAGTATTTAGCTCCTTCAGCCTGCAAGTGGTCCTGTCGTGCAATTCAATTACAGCTACAAACATGAAATCATCATAGCTCCATGCTACTCAATTCGCAAAGTCTCACCTGGAGAAACTGTATTAACTGATAATTAATAGTTGATAATTCTGTGGCAGGAGAGGAGACTTTCTCATTGATTGGAGAAAGTAATTACAGCTTTAAATGGCTAAAGTTTGCTGGCCATACTTTGATCCTGAGTATGAGAACTTGAGCACCAGGATTAACCCTCCCAGGTACTTGACGGAATTATTTAAATAAGATCAATCCAAGACTCGGCATCGTGTTTTTCTTTGCACATTCCCACATTATTTAATCTTTTTTTATTTTTTTGGTCAGGGTATCTGTGGACAACACTAGTTGCAGTGACAGTACTCTTATTAAGGTAAATTTTAGGGTTTGTAAATTATAAAGTATGCGAATTTAATGATTGAGGGTCTCTGCTGAAATGAGTTCTGTTCTCGAATTCTGCCTCCATGCTCGTTTGCTTTAATTATTTATATGACCTCTATTTTATTAATTAAAAAACAAATTATTTTGCTTGCTATAACTGCATTAGGTTGACAGCATGAACAAGCCAGGAATTCTCCTGGAAGTTGTGGAGATCCTAACCGATCTTGACCTCACTATCACCAAAGCTTATATCTCCTCAGATGGAGGTTGGTTCATGGACGGTAGGTGTATGCTCCTCCGATTGACTTCCCTGTTTTGTTTCATACTTAATGACTATGCAAGGCCGGTCTTCATATTAATTAATATAAGTGAAGGGTGAGAAATTTCTTCCGGTTTTGATTTTGTGTTTTGGATTGTTTTTTGGTTTATTAGGTTGATAAGTTAATTTATCGGTATTTCAATTACAAATTGATTTCAATAAACAGGTTCATTAAACACAATTGGATACTTGATGTGTACTGCAATATTAAATATTTTTATTTATATTTATCTCTTAATTTTTATTTTTATTCAAAGAAAAATTATATCAAATTATTTCGACCTCATGATATAGAAAACAACATAAACATGTAATCTTAACATATCTTAGTTCACGGAGTGATGCCGCCTGTTATTATCAAATTAATAAAAAAAAACATCTTTTAATAATTTTTTGTATCATTGTTTTTTTTTCTATTAAAAATATATTTTAGCCCACGATGTTGCGCACCAATATAGTGCTCAGTGAACATCCTTTCCATAATCAGTTCATGTTTCACCTAATTACGAATTCATTATATCCCATATTTTGATTTTAGAATAGGCTCAAAAACAAGGCACCATATTACTATACCTTTGTGCTGAATTATCTCTCCCTTTGTCACTCTGAACAAGTTGGTATTCCTGATCCACAGCATTTCATGTCACTGACCAGCAAGGAAAGAAGATTACGGATCTTAAAACCGTTCACTACATAGAGAAGGTATGCAATTCCTAGATTCCCCCCCCCCCCTGTTATCTGCTTTCTCGTGCTTCAAATAATACTGATTGGAAAAGAGTCGAACCATATTGGCGCCTGTGTTAACTGACATGTTTGGAAAAGAGTCGTACAGGCTCTAGGTCCTAAAGGCCAAGAAGAAGTGACTACTCGGTCAGACAAACCGGTCGGGGTGTGCTCTGTCGGTGATCACACTTCGATCGAACTCACCGGCAGGGATCGCCCTGGTCTCTTATCTGAAATCTCAGCTGTCCTTGCCAGCCTTCACTTCAATGTGGTTGCTGCAGAAGTTTGGACACACAATAGGCGGATAGCATGTGTTGTCTATGTCAATGATGACGCCACATCCCGTGCTGTGGATGACCCAGCTAGGTTGTCTGCCATGGAGGACAAGCTCAAGAACATTCTACGCGGGTGTGGTGATGATGAGAAGGCGGGCCGTACTAGTTTCTCCATAGGGTTCACTCATGTAGACCGGAGGCTGCACCAGATGCTGTTTGCTGATAGGGATTATGAAGGTGTGATAGTCGCAACTGAGATTGATGATCCTCCTTCCGTCAAGCCGAAGATCACGGTTGAGCGTTGCGAGGAGAAAGGATACTCCATGGTCACCGTCAGATGCAAAGACCGTGCCAAGCTGATGTTTGACATAGTCTGCACTCTCACAGACATGCAATATGTAGTTTTTCATGCTGCAATAACGTCTGATGCAGCCCGTGCATCGCAGGTACTTTCCCCCCTATTATTTCGCGATGAAATTTGAACTCGTAAAGAGATTCAAAATCTTAAGATATTAAATTATTCTCTGCTATTTATTAGCTCGATTGTTGACTCAAATGAAATGACTCCCGTATCAACAGTAATGGTAAATCTCATTGCCTCTGTTTTATTGAAGCAACTGGCCTTTATACGAACTTGTAGGAGTACTATATTCGTCATATGGATGGTTGCGTGCTTGATTCTGAAGGGGAGAAGGACAGAGTTATCAAATGCCTTGAAGCTGCCATTAGAAGAAGAGTGAGCGAGGTGAGTAAACTTCTCTGTGCTTTGTTGTCTAACATTGTGGTTTGTCTTTCATGGTTCAGCTGAAATTAGTAATTTTTAATTTAACAGAATCACGTTGCGCATTCCAGGTGATGCTGTACTGTGTCTTTAATGCTAAGCTAAAATAACAGAATCTTGGAGTTGTTGTCCCTGAAACAGTTTCGTGATAGAATCCTTTAAGATAACATGAAACAAAAAACATGTTTCAGCTATGGGCTTTTAGCAGAATTCTATGAAACAGAGACAACAGCAAAAAGATATAGCAATAGTTTATGCTCAAAGTCCCTAAGAGGCGTGACATAATGCAAAGGATTTGTGATCTGTACAACAGGTCTCAAGTTCGAGTCAAGACGTGCATCTCTTATAAGAGTCTGGAACAGCCAGGGTATTACTCGCTCGTCTAGACCTACAAAGTACGTTTTCCAGGAGGTGGGGTTTACTCATAAAAAAAAATTATGCTCAAAGCTTATGAAAGTCTATAACTGGGATTCTCTCATGATACTTAACTTCATTGTTGATTTTAACATTAGTCTATAACCATTTCTGAAATCACTTTTGCTTCCTAACCATGTCAGTTAGGTTCACTAAGTTGGGCATGAAACAACAGTATGAAGATGACATCTAATAATTTGTAGCAACAGTATAGCATCAATAATCGATCTCAACCTTGCTTGTAATCTCTTGCAACCTGACCTCTATCACTACACAAAGTACTTGCAGCATACCAAAGTCTTATCAGTCTTTTATTATCCTTTTCTTTTTTTTTTCTTTTTGATGAATCAGAAATCAGCAATGCTAATCGACGAAGAAACTTGCAATTTAGAGATGCTGTTGAAATTATATTTAATATGCAGAACAGCATAAGAGAGTGATTAATTCAAAGGAAGAGAACATATCTGAATCACATTGTGAAGTTAACAAATTTTGCAATGGCTAAGAAGGGCATAGCATTTTCTCCTTCCTCTTTCACTTTTTTTCTCTCTTTCAGAGTGTATTCCTTGCTCAGATTTCAAATATTTATTGTCTCTCAGCTTGGTGCCACTATATTTTTTCACCATGATATTAGGGTTTGAGCCTTGAGCTTTGTGCAAAGGATAGAGTAGGCTTGCTTTCTGAAGTCACAAGGATTCTGCGAGAGAATGGATTGTCCGTTTCAAGAGCAGGAGTCATGACAATAGGAGGGCAAGCAATGAATGTTTTCTACGTAAGAGATGCTTCTGGGAACCCGGTGGATATGAAGATTATCGAAGCCCTTCGTAAAGAAATCGGGCACACCATGATGCTTAATGTGAAGAAATCATCACCGGTTACTTCCAGAGAACCCGAAGCTAGAGGATGGGCCAGAACAAGTTTCTTCTTTGGGAACTTGCTGGAAAGGTTCTTGGCATGACAACGTTTCTATATTGCAGTGACAGAAACAATGATCAATACAGAACAATAAACCTGTTCACAGGTCCTGAAATATGCTTTGTCCGAATTGAACTTCTGAACAGCATTCTATTTCTCCTCTCCATCTTTTATTCTGTGACAATTGGAATCTGATGGTGGTTCAGTAACTTGCTTCCCATCGTGGTGGATGCTAGGCCCAATACTAGATAGAAGATATCGTTGTCCATCGCGTTTCGTTTCACCTCGAATAGCCGATATATATCTCGTTTTAGTTTTAAAAATAGAACAAATCATAATAAATTTTATCTCGTTCAGAATCTTTATTTATTCTAAAATTTCCGTCTAAATTTTAGTCGGACAATTTTGGTTTCAATCACCAAATTGTATTTTTATATATAAAAAATTAAGTTTTACAATATCATTCATATGTTTTTTATTCAATTGCTAGATTAATTATAAGGAGTCTCCTGATATAATAGTATATATCAAGTTAAAATTGTAGAGCAATTAGATATTAGAATGACATTACTAGATAGGTGATGACATTCTTATAATTTCATCCAGATTTATAATGTTGTTTAGAAAAATAATGTGTTCTTTTTTATATTAAATTTTTCTCAATTTTATTATTCGACAAGAAGTTTATTAGAAATTAAACTTCATAATTTGTTTTTATTTTCATTATTTAGGTTCTTGGTCTCATGATCCACATAACACATGTGAAATATTGACTTAAATTGATCTAATATATTGTCATCTCAATATTTTATTAAGAAGTCATCTTGACTTTTTGTTAGTCAAAATATATTTTTATTATTGAACCTGTCAACTCGGTCGGGTCAAACAATTCAATATTAAAAACTAAAACAAAACGTGAATTAAAAAAAAAAGAGTTAACCTGATTTTTTACATTCATTACACCATATGCACCAGCACCTGTTTTGATAATAATATTCTTAATAAAAAAAGATGAAATTGCCTCGTAAACTTATTTATTACAAACAAATAAACCCATATATGTGAGTTTAATATTATTTTTCTATTTTAAAAGTTCGTATAATAAATAATAATGTATCTTGATGCACATTGAGATTATCGCGAGTCTCAGTTTGATTATTAAACTAGAGTGTAGAGGAGGATAAAGTAAGAGCTAGTGAACGTGGTAGTGTAGCTAGCGTGTTTCTTTGGTTAAAATCATGTGATCCCACAGGAATTAATTAGTTTAAACACATTTCTGCATCGATTTAAAGGAATTAAAGCCGCAGTGCCCACGCAATGACCTGTTCAAGATGACCTTCAGTGGATCATTTTCATTATTTAACGCATCAACAACTCTTCAACATGAACTGGCAGTGGTCACAGCAGATATTAATGGGAGGAGATTACTTCTCTTTTTTGCCCTTTTTGATGAAGGATTCGCCAACAAAAATACAAGTGTTCGGTGCATCCCCTTACGTGTTGAATTTGGAACAGGTCGTGACAGCAGAGAACCCTTGTTTCTTGAAGACTTGGAGTTAATTGGGGAGCCAAGAACCAATCTTGATTTTCTGGGTGTAGGAATCTAAGGAGAGTAGGGTTTGGTTTTTGGATAGGGTTTGGTCAAGACCTGGGATCTAAGATGATGGTTCATTTTTTTTAGGTATTACCAAAATTAATTAAGGAAAATTCACTTTTAAAGACAGCAAAAAAGGAAAAATCATGAACGTAAATCCTTACCTTCAACTAAAAAGGTGTTTCTTGTTAATAGCTTAAAATATAAGTTGCATAATATTAGTCAGTCAATCGTGTGACGGAGTCTATAAGATTATATTTAACCATGCATGCTGTATGATTCTTGAAAATCATATAAGATCATCTTTGTAGGAATTAAGAGAAAGTCAATCTCTATAAAAAATAAAATTGACGGATGCATGAGAATAAAAAAAAAAAATCTTGTTAGTGGTATAAATATAGATTTATTTTACATATATATATATATATAATTTAAAAAAACAATCATTCCACTATTTTTTCACATTAAAAGTTATTGGGAGGTACGTATATATATGTAGTTTTTAAACAATCATTCATGTTTTTCACTAGTATTGAAATACATGCAGAAATAATATTTTTTAAATAAAAAATATTTTTATTTTTAATTTGTACATCAACATATCAAAATAATATAAAAACACTAAATTATATGCTTTAAAATAAAACAAATCAATTTTTTCAGAAAAAAAAAAAAACAATCATCCCTAAACGCACTTAATCGACAACGTCTACGAAACAAAGGTGCCCAAGGACATAACATAAAGGCTAAAGCTGCAAGAAAGTGGTCAGCTTGAATCGACAGAAATGGAAAGCAGAATTTCATGACATAAATCAACAAGACAAAGATGCACCTGGACTGAAAATGCCACACAATTCAGTCAATCTACGAAAATGGAAGAGGATTCATAGGCACAACGATATGATAGAAAAAGCATCGAGACAAGATAAATACGTATTCATTTCTGATCGCCACCCACAGAGAGCTCCAATCCTATCAGGACCCACAATTATTCATGCATTTTCGAAGTTGACAGAGGTGGAGAATAGAGCCTGTACGTGTTATCATCAACTTTCGTTACACTTACGGTTTTTTAATTTAGTTGATATGTTGCAATTGTGACTCCATATGCTTATCCATCCATCCATCAATCAATCAAAGACAGGGAATCTATAATACATGCTCAAGAAATTATTTAATAAAAAATAATATATTCTATGAAAACAAACACAAAAGATTGAATTAAATAATAAATATTAGAAAACAAATACAAACCGACCTCGGTTAGCTTGATGAGCCCGTTCCTAATATATCAAAACAATAAGAGGAGAAGAAAATAATAAAAAAGCTTTATGACAAATAGTTTAATATAAAATAATAAAATTGAGAGGAAAAATGAATCTCACTCGACTAACCCATTACTCGCCATCTGAATATGGGATAAAAAAAATTAGAGTTTTGAAATAAAAACCTAGAAAAAATCAATTTAAATAAAAAAAAGTTAAAAAAAATCAAGTTAATAACTCGCACTCTAGAGAACTCGAAAAAAAAGTGAAAAAAACATATAACTCAATCACTAATAATTTAACAATGAAATTATATATATAAAAATGAGTACATACATCTGAGTTAACCATGTGCCATCTAAAAACATGCAGAGACCATCATGCCATGAAGCATGTGTTGCAAATGTCATACCGCATCAAGAATATTTTTTAATAATATTTAATAGCATAAAATTACCATATAATCCCTAACCAAATCAAAAATAAAAACAAAACAAAACAAAAAAAACCCGTAAAATTAACCTTAGTATTTGAGACTCCAACTTTAGTTTTTCAATTTGATTGTTTTTTTCTTTAAATGAAAACAATGGAGAACATAACTTAATCGTGTTGAAGGACTAAAAAGCCTATCTACGAAAGTTTTATGTTTGCTTTCTTTATTTTAAAAATAAAATAGTTATTTCATTGTGATAAATGTTTCATGGGCTAATTTATAACCATTTGTTCCCCTCATGGTAAAAATCTAATTACAGATCCAATGAATAAGGAGATGTGTCTAGCATATGTCCAAATAGAATTTTGGTTAAATCAATCGATTGGAACATGGCTTGTGTTAATAGAAACACAATGACAAATAAGAATGTGATTCATTGAAGATCTCGAGCTGATTTCGTGGTTTTGTTTTAGAAAAAATGATGATGGATCGCGTATAAGAACATCAAAATTTGGTGTTGGATTTAGAAAACGTCATTTTGCTAATATTCCTTGCCGTGCATCAGAGGAGAAAGAGCTGTCCGATTGAGTACATGAATCAAATGTTTATTTATTTAATCAGCAGGATAATAATAATAATAATAATAATAATAATAATTTTATATGTGATCAATTCCAAGAAAGATTTATATAGTTCATTGATTACAAAAAAAAGGTAATATATATATATATATAATATTTTATAATTAATAAACTACAGGATAGAAATATATAGTATTTTTAAATCCCTCATACTCTCTCTATAACTGAGGTAATTTATATAAGAAGTTGAATATTTGACAACGTATGATTTAGCAGCTCTTTTAATTATTTAATGATTTTGAATAAGAATTAAATGATTAAATACGGGTAAATAAATTAACAAAAGAACTGCGTAAAAATTAATTAATTAATTTTCAAGTTTATATTTTTCATTTTTAGTTATTTTAATTATATATCTTATACAAAAAAAGTTACGGTAACGAAAAGATATTATGTAGACATATAGACTCGACGTTATATATGATAAAATGACTTTTATACAACAAAATAAATAATAAATGAATTAATTAATAGAAATAAATATGAAGCTTCTGTAAAAAAAATATATTAAAGAATATAAGAATAAGAAGGGATATAATCAATTCTATCTAGTCCCACCTACATATTCGTAGCATTGCGGTTAGCAAACTAACAATCCATAGAGTCAAAACATGTTGATGGATTAAAGTCAAAATATGTTGATAGGATGTCACACCATAAGAAACTTTGACTATTAAAATAAACTTAAAAAAATAATAATAGAGTTTTCAAATAGTATTTTTTTTTTAAAAAAAAACAAAATTTAAAATAGCTATTGGGTCTTAGAGATTCTAGGTTATATATGAGTAAAAACAAGATATTCATCATTCTTATCACATCTTTTTGAATGAAATTTTATATTCATTATGTTTTTTTTTCTAAAATTTATTTTTGCACATTATTAGTTATCTAAACCTATTCTTACAATATAACTTATTATATATATATTTTTTAAAAAAGGGTGTTGTAAACTTGTCGAGAATTTTGATGAGTATTCCTAAAAGTCGAAAATTTCATCAACTTTTAACTAAAAATTTAATGTTAATCCTTAAAAAATAGATATTCCATTGCTTTGGGGATTTTATAAAATAAAATTACGTAAATAGAAGATTTTGCCGATTTAGTAATTTTAGCAAAAGTTTTGAAGTTAATGCCAATTTATTGATTTTAATAATAAAAAATAACTTTGACATTAATCCTTAAAAATAGAAGATTTCATCGATATTAAGAAAACTTTAACTTTTTTTTCTTTTAAACAAAAGATTTAATCTCATTAATGACTTAATTAGAGATTAACCTAAGAATACAAAACTTTAATTAAGCTATTTCTTTTATGAGCATACCCTAGACAAAAAAAAATTATACCCTGAAAGAAAAGGTTCAAGCCTTTTATTATTCATTTATGTATTATTAAAAAATCAAAAACATGCATATAGACTACGATTCTTCATATTGGCAATTAAAAAAAAAATATTAAATTGTAATTCCACATCATGAAACCCTAGTAAACCTTAAGCCTTTCTTCCTTTCATGCACCGTCATCTAAAAAAAATCTTAAACCCTAAGGAACTTCAAACACCATGTACATGCATCCTTATTTAATAAAGAAGGCACACAAATTAAGATACATATTTTTAAAATCTTTATTGCATGCCCTATAAAGACAAAAAACAAAAACAATAAAAACCCATGCTTTCGTCCATAACTTTAGCACACCATTTCATAAATTATCTCTTAATATTTATATAAAAAATCCCATATTAAACCCTAATGATGTTCAAGCTCCATATTCACGCATCTTTTTCACACCAGAAGTCATGGCTTTAGAAACCTTTATTCCATGATTTATAAAGATAAAAAAAATCGGATGCTTCGCGTCCATCACTTTGAAAAATACAATCAAAAGCACCACGAACCCAAACCGCCTTACCTGGATCGAGAGCCGGCGATGGTGTGAGCCGCCACTGCCCCCACAAACCTAGCCGCTGTAGCTCTTAGAAATTGTTGCTGACAGTCCTTATGGCCTCCACTACTGCATGCCTGTAGATGCTGATGCTAACCCAAGGCTCCTTAAACACCACGAACAAACCCAGAAAAGTGGAATTCATCGGCAGTAATGGCTGCTATCTTTACACTAGTGCTGCTTCTGTTTATGTTGTCACTATTTTTAAAAGGTTTTAAATTTTTTATTTAAATTTTATTTTTAATTAATTTTTTTGATATTATTAAATCATTTTAATATGCTAATATCAAAAATAATTTTTTTAAAATATAAAATTATAATTCTGATATATTTATGAATGATTTTTCTTAGATCAAAAACAACGACAATCGAAAATTAGAAAACTGCCACTGTCGAAGACCAATTGGTTTTCCTACCAAAATCCCTGCATGGTAGTGCTTTTAATGATAATACTAAATAATTTCAGCACATTAAAATAAAAAATTTAATTTTAAATAAAAAATTTAAATCTTCATTATTTTTATTCAGACCACAATACCTGGTGGAAACCCACGCAGAGAAAAGAAGTACATTGAGATTGCATTTTAGGTGCGTGCGGCTTCGGTTTTGGACAAAGGAACATTCTAGCTTCCTGACAAACACCCATAAATTCTCTCTCTCTCTCTCTTTTCTCGTTTGTTTTATTTTTTCCCCCCTAATTTTACAGTTTTCCTCAATAAGAAATTATTTTTTTTCAAGACATAATAACAAATTTTACAGTTTTGGACAATTGAACATTCTAGTTTCTGGACAAACACCCATTAATTTTTTAATTAAATAAATAAAATGGTTAAGCGTCGAGGGAGTTAAAATTAAAATGGTCGTCGCATAAAAATTATAAAGCAATAAAAGTCCCACTTTAAGTGGGGCCGTCATCATTCAATATCAAATAAACACGTGGCACCGCACGCGTCGCAACATCGCTTCCCGTACGTTTCCCCTTCTTACAAATCTTTTCGTCTTCACAAATAAATGGACCTCTCTGAAGGCTTAGCTGTCACTCTTAATTTGAAGAAAACTCACATACAGGAAAAGAAAATCACTTCACAGGTAAAGAACAAGGAGAAAAAAACGTTTACATGATCATCATCGCTAGAAGAACCTTCAAGTTTTCTTTGTTGTTTTGATCCTGTCGTTTATCTATGTCCCTCTTGTGTCATGTATGTTACTGAGAGCTTCAATTCTTCTTCTTCATCATTTTTTTTTCTTAGATTCTGTTGGTGATAAATCAAAGGTTGTTTTTTTTAGTGATATTTTATTTCATGTCTTGTTAATGATTCTTAATCGATGTTTGTTTTTCTCTGTTTTCATGACTTTGACGAGGTTTTTGACTCATGGGCTGTGGTTTGTCGTTTCTTTGTATTTTGTGGCTTTACCAAAATTTTGCTTCTTTTATCTCCTAATCCTTTCAACTCTATCGATGACAGAAACAGAAACGAGAAAGAAATAGAATTTCCCTCGTGAAATGGCTGGTGAAGGATTGGCGAGAAGTGAAGACTTGAACTCGTGTTTCGAGAAGCTGATGATGCTTGCTTTTGGTGATGGAAAGAGTGGGGGCAGTGAAGGAGGTGTGAAAATGGAAGGTGTGGTGATTACTGAGTGGAAAGATATTCCTGTGGAGCTGCTGTTAAGGATTGTTTCTCTTGTTGATGATAGGACTGTGATTATGGCTTCCGGGGTTTGTAGTGGATGGAGGGATGCTATTTGCTTGGGACTCACCCATCTCTCTCTCTCTTGGTATATGCTTTCTTTCTCTTTCTATGATAATCAATATGTTGTTCCAGCTGCTTGTGATTCTTTTGGGTTTTTCGTTTTGCTTATGTTGTCTTAATTGTGTGTCAAATTGTTGTTATCTTTTAATCAGGGCCAGGGTAGTCGTGATTTTTCAGCTATTGAGTTTGTATATGGCCTCTGTATTAGAACAATTTGTCCTGGGTTGTCATCTGCTCTGCTCTTAGGCCTTGGTCAAAACATTGCTGATTAGTTACAAAATGTAACAGGGAAATATGCAATCTTTGTGAACTTGTAATCCCAATTTAAAATTAGTGGCATCTCAATAATCAGTAGTGGATACACGAGTGATATAAGAAGATTATTTATCTATTTTTCTTGTTTGCGTGGGGCATGCTAAAGATTGAGTCGAGGTTGATCTGCATCAAGGTTTTGTATTTGAATCCCTAAGATGTATCTAATCAAAGATTCAATAGCTTTTGATAACGTTTTAGAAATTGTTTCTGCATATTGTCTGGTCTTATTTTGTTTTGAATATGTTCTGAATTTATTCCCCTTCATCTTTGTTGCTAGTAACATCGAATTAACTCTTTCCTTCAGGTGCAAAAACAGCATGAACAACTTGGTTGTCTCTCTTGCTCCTAAATTTACAAAACTTCAAACTCTTGTGCTGCGCCAGGATAAACCACAACTTGAGGATCATGCTGTTGAGACTATTGCTGGTTACTGCCATGATCTGCAGGACCTGGATCTCAGCAAAAGCTTTAAGCTCAGCGATCTCTCTCTGTATGCATTAGCTCATGGTTGTCCTAATCTTAGTAAACTCAACATCAGTGGGTGTACGGCATTCAGTGACGTTGGTCTTGAGTATCTGTTTGAGTTTTGCCGAAAATTAAAGATCTTGAATCTCTGTGGATGCGTCAAAGGTGCAACTGACCGTGCCTTGCAGGTTCATGCTAGCTACTAACTCTCTTTTTTTGTTTCCCATATACCTTTTAAGAAATTCCACAGCTTACAAGTTTGATAAACAATCTGCAGGGTATTGGACGCAACTGCAGTCAGTTGCAGTTTTTGAATCTGGGATGGTGCGAGAATGTGGGTGATGTTGGAGTAATGAGTTTAGCATATGGATGTCCTGAACTCAGAACCGTTGACTTGTGTGGGTGTGCCTCTATAACAGGTATTTCAAATTTGGGGATGATTTTTTAGCATCTCACAAGATTGGGTGTAAGTTGCAAATTTCGCTGAGCTATCATGTTGACACGGAACCTTAAGAAACAATCCAATCCTGAGAATTCTCTATGGAGTGGCCTGATCTATTATGTTTGCAAGCCTAAGACTTGTACTGGACAGTTTCCTTGTCTTATTAAAGGAATGAAATTGCGAAAGATGATTCATGTAGAGTTGAAGATACTAAACTGAATCTGGGACCTGTTAATTTGATGCTAAGAGTATATTGCCTTTGAGAAGCGGATGCTTGTTATATTCATTCTTTGGTTGTTTTGTCATTTTGATTACCATGACTCATGAAGTATTTTCTAATATTTTTGCAGACGAAAGCGTGATTGCTTTGGCAAATAGGTGTCCCCATCTGATATCCCTTGGTCTGTACTACTGCCGAAACATCACGGATAGAGCAATGTATTCCCTTGTCCACAATCGAGTGAAGAACAAGCTTGCAATGTGGGAATCAATGAAAGGCAGGTGTGATGAGGAAGGATTGAGGAGTCTGAATATCAGCCAGTGCACGGCACTCACACCTCCTGCTGTTCAGGCTCTCTGCGACTCGTTTCCTGCACTTCACACCTGCTCAGGGAGGCATTCCCTCGTCATGAGTGGCTGTTTGCATTTGACATCTGTGCATTGTGTCTGTGCTGTCCAGGCCCACCGCCCTGTAAGTTCTTTTCCTCATCCAGCACACTGAGCCGTACATGCAGCTCGGAATTTCGAAGGAGCTCTGCATGTGAGCCTGCTGGAGGTAGAACTATGCCCTTGTAAATACGTTGTTGTGTTTAGAGTTTCCATTTCAACGTAAATGGCAGCCCATTTGTTGTTGCAAAATATGGTCTGTATAACTTTGGACTTTTATCAACCCTTGGTTTCTGAAGTGAGCGAGCACTCTGGCTCTTGAAGCCTAGTTTATTGTTCAAATCGGTGCTCGTTGGTTACGGTTTAAATCTGACATTTATGAACTTACCTTCATTTGATGGCCGTCAAAACCATTGGCTATATTCTAAAAATGCTTTATATAATCTTCCGAAACGTATAGCTTGTGAAATATTTCATGAGAATTCCAGGAGGACAATTTGAGCCCACTGAGCTTATATTTCCTGTTTCAGACGGGCTGCTGGTGTGAGGAATGGAGAGCATATAATCACGCACCATGCAGCTTAGTTGGATGCATCATTGGAAGATGTTATGAACTAGGAGCAAATGCTCTCTCACTGCAATTCTAAGAACTCATCTTCCAATTCTTGTCACAGAAGAGAGATAAGAAATCCCATATATTATCTCCTAGTTATTAGTAGATAGCATCCTCTCCACTTGAAAATCTCAAGGATAGTGAGATAGAATGAGAGATTACTACAAGTACTGTGGATTGCATTGATCTGTTCTCTTTAAATAAATACAAAATACACAATATAAATATAGGCTGTACCAATCTATTCCTTGAAAGCAAAACTTCCCCAGTCGACCCCTTTGGGTTCATCGATGATTGAAAGGAGGGAAACAGTGCGTTACAATCTCAGTATCAGCCTGCCAGCCTTTGTACACGCTTAAGCATCATTTGCTTTTGTACACGATCTCTTCATCATCCACATCAAATGCTGGATTACACAAGCATCTGAAGAGTCTACCAATACCCTGCCAGTGTAGAGATCAAAACAATGACATTTTCCTCCTGGAATCAATTTATATTAAAATCCACTATTATGCTTAAGCCTGTTTTTATACATAACTGAAGATTGAAAGAGCATCATAATTTACAGCTCTCCTGTGATAGAACCTTGCTTTGTGTTTTGTATATGTCAGTTTTGCATATATCACATTGGGAGTTAAATAAGGAACTATCTCACCTAAAAGCTTAAACTTTTAGATTAAGCTTTTAGGTGAAATTCCATAATATGATTTATATTATTCTCTAACACACCCCTTCAAGTGAAAGCCATTTGGGCTTGAAACTTGCACAGAATCACTCACACTATCTTGTGTTTGATTTTTATCAAATAAAATGAAGATGTTAAGATTCGAACTTGTGACCATTAGATCAACAAGATTCTGATACTATGTTGAGAAACCAACTCATCTAAAAGCTCCAGAATATGATTTATATTATTCTATAACAGGGCTTTAATCTAGAGCTAAAGAGATAAAAGAAAATGCAGTCCAAAAATGAACACAGCTGATGTATTATAGCATGCCTGTGTAAGTAGAGGAGTTCGATAGGATAATGCCCTTGGTGAATCTTCTTCACTACTGCTATCAGAACTGCTTCCATCATCATCAATTTCAGCAGCATTTTTCCCCTTTTTTGTTGCACCATTTTGTGCTTCCTTTTCCTGCTGATATTTTATTATAAAGCAACATCAATGCAAATTTATCAACCTAGATAGCAATTCTTGAGCATCATGGTAAAATTACATTCCAGTCATGAGTTCTCTTTTTCCCTAGTTACATTATCTTTAGCTCGACATGAGGTCCAGAATTATCAACCAGGATAGCAATACTTTTCTCCAGCTTTCTCTAATTCAAAAACACAAGATTTTGCCTCTATCTTAGTATTGACACAAAAAAGTGGAGCCAGCATCAAGAATCCATATAACCTTACGAAATTCTCGTATTTGTAAGAAAACATTCTGTTGTAATAATTGGACATATTTCTAAGAGTTTCCATGGGAATTACAAAGACAAGATTGAGTGGTGATTCTAGTAAATGGAGCACCTGAAAGATTTTCCCAAGAATTCTCAACGCCAGAGCACGAGCTTTAAGTTCTTCCTTTCTAACATTGTTCCCTTTTAGGACCTGCAGACGAATTAAAATTTTGAGAAGAATCTTATGGAAGACAACGATTTTCTTATCCACGCAATTGGAAAGGAAGGCGGGTTCTAGGCATGAAATTTATTTTAATAATTCAACTCTATTTTCTCCAGCAAAACCTTAAGACTGTTTGAAACACATTACATTTCCAATATTCTATCATGGAATCAAAGTTTTTCTGAGTATCCTGTGATATTATTGTGCTGTCATGGCTTCCATTGTCTCCTCGTACAAACAAGAGTAAGAAAACAGAAATGGTTCCTGAATAACTGTTAAAATGAAAGAGAGAGCATAAACAAGGGTTTTCTTGAGCTGAAATGAAGAAACTCACCATTTGGCACACATGTGTCACGGTAATTTCAATGTCCACTACATTCAGTTTCCATAATGAGTTCATCACTGTGTCTTTATTTGAGAGTAGGTGAGATTCGAGATCGTTTTCAGGGTCACCTCTATCCATTTTAAATTGGCGGCGCATATCTTCTTGAAGCTGCAGTAGCTGAAAAGCGCCTGAATTTATTTTGCGTTTAAAGTTAGGTGCCCTTACTTGTACACACACAGGCAACGAATACTAGTCCTGGAGGAGATGATGGGGGTTGGGGTGCTAACGTATCTTACCTTTTGCTGCTGTAATCTGTGACTGCCAGAAATGTCCTTTGCTGCGAACCCACTCTGCCAAAAATGGCACCCCGAGATATATTGCTTTCTTTCCAAGCTCTTGAGCTGCTTGTCTTGAATATATGTAGCCGATAGTATGTAATATATCCACTCCAAAAGCTGTGTCTTTCAGCCAAACGAACGGAATGTTGAGATATGCCGTGGAGTTTTGTGATCATAGAAAAAGACAACGAAATTGCAGATGGATCAAGAAAAAAGCAAGGATGGGGGAAGTTCTGCTTAATTTACCTGCGTTAGAAAGCCTCTTGGCTTCTGATTCTGCGTGCCTTAAGAATCCAATTCTGTCACCTTGAGCGTATTGATTAAGAAAATCTTTCAGAAACCTTGCTAACTTCTCTTCCCTTTCTTTTTGGACTGCCTGCGAGGAATACAAAGTACAAGATATACAAAATAATCTAATATGACAGTTCGAACATGAACAAAAAAGAAAAATCAAATTATAGATGTGTAGAATCAGACAGGATATAACTAGCTACACATTGCATATATACTTCTATCATGTGTCATATTAACAGGGATAGATTCTAAGCCAGGGCTACTATTGTAGAACTTCAAGGCTGAAACATTGCTTTGTATGAATGATGATATTGCCTGGAACCTGCTATTGCATCATTTTGAGTTCAAATGTACTTTAAACGACTGCCTAATTCTTAAGCACGCGACTACAAGAACAAATCCCATACCTTCAATTTCTCGTGTACTTTATTAGGATTGTCACTTTCGCTAGATAATTCAGAAGTAGCCATTGATGTCACAGACAGATGTCCTACATAGTCCTCGAATAGTTCACTCCCAAACAGAAGAGCGAATACAGCTGTGGGGTCAAGCATGGTTTCTCTGAGAATAAGATATCAAATCATTTGGAGAAGACGAGGACGTACAGCTATATTCAAACGGCAATTTACAAATTAATGATTTATTGAATTTATTGTGCCAGTGAAAATAGATAATCACTTCCTCAATCTGATAATCAACCTGCGTTCACTAGTTCAGGAATTAAATTATTCTCCTGAGAATATATTCACCAAGAACTGAATCAATCATTATTTGAAAAGGGGTTTGCTACAATGAGTAATCTAAGGTCTTGACCGGGAAACTGTCCCAGTCAATCATTCTGCATTTTTAAGGCCAAAACATCTGCAAACCTCTGTAGTAGGGGGATCTTTAAAATCTCCAGGAAAACAGGACTGGAGCCAATTAATAGCAATACCTTGAAATGCAATACTTTCCATTTCGATCATATGCATCTCTTTGCAATGGATCACTCAAAACCTGATAAGCTTCACCTAACACCTGCCAAAGTTGGAATTGTTTAAATTAAAAACCCCATTTATTTTACAGTCAAGGATTTGTGACTATACTGGATATGTGAAATTCTGCTCTGTCACAATAGACACTCCACATTTACTAGTTTTCCACGAGAAACATACTACTTTGGATCATCTTGATTTTCCTTCCACTTCCCTGATTACTTTTAAGAAATCAAACAGACTGAAAACGAAAAAATAAATAAATAAAGTGGCCTATGTCTATGCTGAAGGGATAAATAATCATCATGACGGTCTGAACTTGCCTGAAATCTTTCTGCAGCCAGTGGATCATCTTGATTTTTGTCTGGATGAACTTGCCTGGCCTGTAAAATATGACGTCTCTCCTATAGTTAGATAGCCATGGTGTATGTGTGTGTGTGTCTATATATATATATATATATAAAGTAATAAGGAAACTCAAACATCAAATCTTCATGTAATAAGTTTCAGTTACTCGTTTTTAATAAGAAAAGACAAATCAAATTGTAAAACAAATAGGATGCAAAGAAGCTCAGTATCTGTTGAGTTTCTAAAGGGCATCAGGTTCCATTCATGAGATAATCAAAATTTCATTTGCTTTTTAAATTCAATTGAGATTATGATTCCCTCTTTTACCAACTTAAGTTATAGAAATGGATATGTTTGTCAACTCAAACTCGCCATTGGATTACCAGAACTATAATGCTAAATAAATCTTTGGTATTCGGAGCATCATTAACACCCGCATAACCTGCTAATTAAAGTGGATAACACAGCTTCTTCCATATCAAAATACCTACACCAACTAATCTAAGTCAAACCTTGAGATAATAAGCTTTCCGAATCTCTTCCTCCGAAGCAGATTGGCTGACACCAAGAACATCATAGTACTCAGTTTCCTTCACCATCCCTGCTTTTGTCTGAAGAGTAAAGTAAGAGAAGTGCAGCTTCTTCTCCAAAGAGTTGGAGAGTCACAATGTTTTGGAATGTGAAAAGATGAAACGAAAAGAGATAGGAATTAGGAAAAAGTGAGTGAGTGAGAAAGAGGTGGCCATATTTTGGAGAGCCCCACTAGCTTCTGTTGCCTTTCCAGTTCTTCACAGCAATAAACAAATACCTAAACTGCTTTTCCGCGGGAGCAAAACAGTATTTTAACTGTCTCTGAGGTGGCGCTTATGATTTTCTTTCTTTTCAAGTCCTCAGATTTAAGGTCAGAGAGCTGTCAGTGGGCCTGGGCTAGTCCAATGGTGGTCCCTGTTTTGGGCTGTGGGGTTTACTGTTAGGCTTCCTTTCGATCCAAGTTGTTTTAGGTGGGCTCAATGATCCAGCCCCAGAGGAACCTACCCAGGAGAATGGTGAGTTGTGACTCTGCATGATCTTATCTTAAAAGCGTTTTTCGTATCGTTGTCAAATACAGGGAATCATAAAGGAAAGACCCCTTCAAAAAAGTTAAACGATAGTAATTATGAAGGAAGATTGCTTTAGGGTATTATGAGCATGATAAGCAACGTGGCGTGTATGTATTGGCTCCACAAAACAAAAGAAAAGGCAGTCGAAGCTAACATGCCATGCAAGTAGATAACAAAAGCAGCCAGTCGTCATTTGTTGACCGCCTGTTTCGTTTGAGACTCTACCTTCACAGCTATAGGTCCGGCATGGCCTATACGGCTTTACTCTGAAGGTCTGGCCAGATGTTTGTGTCTGAGTGAGGTGCGGTTTGAAGAAAAAGAAAAACAAAAAAAGGTCCTACCGGGAGTCGAACCCAGGTCGCTGGATTCAAAGTCCAGAGTGCTAACCACTACACCATAGAACCACCGTGCAAGTGGGATGACTACTTATTAATATATTATAAATGTAATTGATCTATATAAGCTAGACTAAACACGTATTCGTCTCTTGTTTAATCAGTCGTCAGCCAGCACACCACCTTTTTTTTTAATTATTAATTTAGTGTTACGCTATCGGGCTTTGTTTTCCGCCTTATGCACCTGAAAAACGGGCGTTGCAATTGGCTAAGGGAGGGAGAGCAGGTAAATTTTGCTTTCTGCCGACGTTAACGTTAAAGCTTTTCTACCTGAAGCGTCTCGCATCATGGGTCACCACTTACCCATAAGCTACAACTTTATATACCTGCGGCATTAAAATAGGATAAATAACGATTGATATTGTTTTTTAAAATTATTTTATTTAAATATTAAAAAATAATATTTTTTTAAAAATAATTTTTGATATTAACCCATCAACATAATCTAAAAATACAATAAAAATAATTTATAATAAAAATTCAATAAAAAAAATTTTTTTAAAATTTTTTTTTTCTAAACACATTCCAAAACAAGGATTCCGGCTGGCACTGCTTTTCTAGGGATTTTTATTGATAACCCACTGATTCCACTTGCCCAATGAATCAAGGTGAATATCAGTGATCACTATAACAAATAAAGCAAGAGATTGGGGACAGAACTTTTAATATTTTGCATCAATTACTTTTAAGAGTATTTTTCATATAAAATATATCGAAACATTTTTTATATTTTTAAAATTTTATTTTTGATCCAAGAACATAAAAATAAATAATTTAAAAAAATAAAGAAATATTAGCCAACCCCTATTTAATCCCCCAAACAGGGGTGAAAAAACTCAACTGGTGAACAGATGACAATCTAAGAGGAGCGTTTGGCCTGAGAACAATGTACTAACAAACTATTATCCATATAAATAGCTTACAAACATTTGATGAGGTCAAAATTTGTTTTTGCACACCCCTTCTCAAAAAAAATAATTTGTTGAGGCCCTCTTGCGTAGAATAACAAGGCAATCAGAATCATAATTTCTGAGTTCCTACATATTTTGTCTTAAGAATGACAGTGCCTCAAGATGTGATCAAATCTGACACCTTTCACTTCTTACCTTTGCCCCTTTTTCCATTTTTACCAAACTTTTTACTCTTTGAACCTTTGTGCTTCATATAAGAAACTCTGTCTGCCTTCTTCTGCCTCTCCTTCCGAACTTGCTCAAGATCTTTAATTTCTGAACGCACATTAGCATTCGGCAGAGAGCGTGAGTGCTGATGTTTGCTCCCTCTGAAGTTCCTATTATTCCCTCGTGATTGGCGGTCTCCTGCAACAATATAAACAAATAAGCATTTATTGCTATGTTTTTCTTCTGGATGTTTATACAGCAAATCACAGACCAAACAAGTTATACAAGCAGTGAGCTAAGATCTACCAGCCAGAAACAGGAAAAGCTAGTAGTCTAAGAAAACAAATGCATTGATATTCTCCAGCGAAACAGGTAAGGAAACCCTTCAACAGTTTTAAACTCCTACATGAATATTAATTTACTAAAACAAAACAAGATAATCCAAAAAAAAAATGAAAAGAACAAAGTAGAGCAGTGATGAGCAGCATCCAATCCCAAGAGGCATACCTGAGAAGCTTGTGGATTCCTCAGCATTACCATCGTTACTTGTTCCTCTAAGAGAGATTTTCCTGTGTGACCCTTCTTTCCACTTCTTGTATATCCCAGTCTTGGTTGCGTTTACTTTAGCACCACCTTCTGTCTTTATCTGCAAACCAACCCCAACAAAACAGGAATAACTTGTCTAATAATATAAATGGCGTGACCAAAAATTGAGCTGCAAAAGACTTGAGACAAGATAAGAGCCACAGCTACAGTCATTCAATTACTAATTGTTTTTGCACAACCCAAGACCTAATAAGACATTTTATTCTATCTCCGTGAAAATTAACCAGATTTAGTATGCATTTTCCCCTGTTTCTCATGCATTCAGCATTCCTAATTGAAGCATAGATATTCCATTTAGGCGTTAAAATAGAAAAAAGTTAAAAGAGTACCTTTCCACTAGCTGTAACACGATCACCATTGTTTAGCTTGATGTACTTTTTATTCCTCTGTCAACATAAAGAAATGTATATTTTATGCCAAACTGTTGATAGAAGAAAATTGCAAGACATCATTATCATTCAAATGTTTCAAGAACCTTATCCCAATGGTATATGGTTTTCTGTTTCTGTAACCCATCCTTATCATCTGCAACAAGATCCAACACAGCATTTTCCAACCTAACAACAAAAATGGTATTGACTAGTAAGAAAAAGAACACCCTACAACCACAGAAAAGCATTGCTTCAAAATAATGTTGGGCAACATTTATCAAAAAAATACCTATTTGATCCAAAGCCTTCATCTCCTCTCATTGAGAGGCCTGCCTCTGTACGCTGACATCAATACAGAATACCCAGGTAAAATATTTAGTCAATATTTTCAACATCAAAGGAAAATTTACAGTGCAGAGAAGGGAAAAAAAGGGCTAAGAAGCAACAGGCACCTCAATATCAAGATAAAGAGTATCAGATGAAAAGTAAAGGAACAAATAATTGGTAGAGGACATAAAAGATAGCATACATGATTAGTTGGTATTGAACTAATGAAGTATTCCTCATCCTTGGAACTCTTCGCCTTTCTTTTAGAACCACGAACCACTAACATGCAATATATTATGTTTAGTATCAGAAAAGAAAGTGATTGTGATCACCACAATATATATTTTATAGAAAAATGAACAATTAGGACATTATACATAATGGAAAACGCATACCTTTTCTCTCCTTTTCATTTGAAGTAATTTCAGTTTGAGCTTCCTGCTAGTGCCAAAAAAAATAGCTAAACAAAATGAGAACAAGAAAACTATGATGAACAGGCATCTCACAAGTGTAAATAAATAAATCAAGTCCCAGAGCTAATAAAGGCCAAATATCTTAACCTAGTAACTGAAGAAGCTTGGATCTAACATTAGTGAAAGGAGCATAGGTATGACCTTCAGTTGCACCAAGCCTTTTGAGCAAGGTGTGGACAATAAAGATCTGAATCCGGCCAAAATGTGGCCAAGAAATGTTGGAATACTGCCACTGTTACAGCTAGCTTAGTGCTCCTCGGACACAGAAATTAATCGGAATTACAAAAACCAAAATCAAGTCCATGCAAATATCTTTGAAATAATGGTGTCCTTAAACATGTCCTAAAGCTATTTCTTTGATGAGGATGACTCCATAAGGTTATGGAAGCAAAAGAAGATGCCATCAAATCATATGGGGATCTCATATTGCAGTTGGTGATTTATTAGGATTGGCTACTGACTTTTATGAAATTCAGTATTATTAAGAGCAATTGCATGTAGCATATTTACCTCATCTGCCAGCTTGTTAGAACGCTGCTGCTGTACCAAATTAATGACCTTCTCATGAATAGCTCTTTTTCTCTTCATGACATCAGCCCACTGACCAGGACCCTGCAATTGAGCCATAAACTCAATGTAAACTAATAAAAAGCAACACCATTTTAATGCTGAGAAAGATATTAATATCAACATGAATATTATAGGATAAGAGAATGACTAAATAAAGAATATTTGTTCAAGATGGTTAAGCTGTGCAGGGAGAACCAAGTAAAATAACAGTTTCTATTAGGGAGCATACAGAAAAGAGAAATGCTATAATCAATAATGTAGGCATAATGATTTCAACAAATCCTCTTGAGTGTATGGAGGAACATGGCTTTGAAGGTCGTCAGATATGGATCATCAGCTCTCTATCATCAATTATATATCTGACAGCAGATTAGAAAAGGAAGGCTACCTGCAGATTCTTTGACTTGGCTGCTTCACCTTCAGCTTCCAATATAGTCTGCTTGGGTCTATTAGAATCCGGTCATTGCATAGTTAGAACAATTCAACAAAGCAAATTATATATATACATATATATATATATATATATGCAGAAAAGTTTTCGAAAAACTCGAGATACATAAATGTTTTTGGGTCACCTGAAAGTTTTCAAACGCTCAGAAAAGGCCAGTGCCATTAATTCACCACCTCCCAAAACATTTTTGAATATTGGGTGTAATCCTTCACTAGGTAAATCCTTCACTCTTTTAATGGACTCCTTTGCAGGTAATGGTTTGGTCTTTGTATACAAACGAAAAGCATTTGTACAGGCTTTCTGTAAAGAGGTTAGTTCAGCTGATGAATCAATGATTTCACGAACTCTGTCTGACACGAGATCAAGGACAGTCTGGGGGAAACGCCCATAAACAGTCTCTCCATTTGCAAATGCTTTATCAATTTTATTCATTACTCCATCAATATCCTGCAAAACCTCCTCCTCAGTGGGGGCAGCCTTGACTGGCTTTGAGAGAAACAAATGAAGATCTAAAAGGTAAGGCATATCTTCAGATGTCACAAAAGAAAAGGCCGTTCCAGTCCGACCTGCCCTAGCAACTCTCCCCACACGATGCACAAAAATCTTAGGTTTTGGAGGGAAGTCCCAATTTATCACATTATCAAGCAGCGGAATATCAATGCCCCTAGCTGCAACATCTGTAACAATCAACAACATAGTCTTCCGTGCCCTGAACCTTGATACATGAATCTTACGAGCATCTTGATCCATATCACCATAACAAACCGAAGTCTGAATGCCCTCTTCTCTAAACAGAACATTTAGAAACTCGACATGATGTTTCGTAGAGACAAATATCAATGTCTGTTGATCAGAACTAATATGATCTCTTATCATATAAATCAATGCTGCATATTTTTCTTCTTGGCGCAAGGTAAAAAACACAGTTTTCAAATCAGGACTAATCTTAGTATCCACATCAAGCCGAACAAGCTGAGGATCTCTTAAACCTGCCTTGGCAAACTCCGCAAGTGCACTGGGCAAAGTTGCACTAAAAAGCAAAGTCTGGCGATTCTCGCTCAACTGAGTAAGAATTTTATGCAACTGCTCAGCAAAACCCATACCGAAGAGGCTATCGGCTTCATCAAAAACAACATATTCAACCGTTTTCAACGACATGTCATCAATCTCAGACAAATGGTGCATTAATCTACCAGGAGTGGCAATAATAATATCAGGGTTTTGCGCTAAATCCTCAAACTGACTCTCCATACGATCTCCACCAACCAATAAACTAATTCTAAGATCTACACAACAAACAAACAAATATATATATGTAAGATTATTCATTTACCCTTGATGAGATTAGAAACGCAATTTAAACAACAAAATAAGAATCAAGATGAAATTTTAAGAAAAACGAACCAGTGAATCTGCCAAGTTCTTTAGTGAATTTCAAAGTTTGAAACGCCAAATCCCTAGTGGGCGACAGTATGAGAGCCCTAACACCACTTTGAGGCAGGTGCTGTTGTAACTTCTCCAACATGGGAAGGAGAAAGGCGGCGGTCTTGCCGGATCCAGTGCGGGCCATAGCGACGACGTCGATGCCGGCGAGGATAAGAGGCATGGTCTTACGTTGGATAGGGGTGGGGACACGATAACCCTTACGCTTGATTCCTCGATAGACATTGGGGCTTAGGTTAAGGGATTCGAAGCCACAGGATTTTGATTTCTTTTTGACTTGTTGTTTGCGTTTAAGCTCTGCCTTGGAGCTGACTAGGGGTTCTCTGCCCATTGGAGCTTTGCTGAGGAGTTGCTGCCTGTGTTACGTTTGAAAGGCTAAAACCCCTTTGCTAGGGTTTACTTTGATTGGTTTTGCCTGATCAGTTCCCGTTGTCAAAAATACTGATCCCCAATTTTTACCCTTTTTAATGCCTGCAGCAACGATTATATAATAACTGATTAGTTGTTTTTTAAAATATTTTTATTTAATTATTTATTAAGATAAGGTTTTTTTTAATATTATCATATTGAAACAACCGTAATATATATATAAAAAAATATTTTTTTTCAAGAATATTTTAAAATATAAAAATAAAAATAGTTCACAAACAACAGAAATCTAATAAAGGTGTTTAAGAGTGTAATGATGAATATTTTTTAAAATATTTTTGATTTTTAAAAAATATAAAGTAATATTTTTTAATTTCTAAAATTATTTTTGATATCATGTCAAAAACCACAAAAAATTATTTTTTTGAAAAAAAAACAAATTTTAATAATAAAAAAACATGTTATATTTTAATTCAAATAAATAAACAAAAAAGAGAATGGGGATAGATGATCGAAGCGGGCTGAGATAAGCGTGTCCAAAGAAAAGGCCCATTTTGTGTAGGGGAATCCTTTTAATCTGAATGATTATTTAAGGCGATTGAAATTATTTTTTATACACATTGATCGGCTTTGTTGAAAATTGGAGAAGGTGCCATGGCTGGTGTCATTTATCCCTCATTTGCTTCATCTTCTCTCGTCACGCTGCATGTCGGATCTTTTTTAATATTAAAAAAAAAATCTAATTGCTATTGATGTGTTTTCTAGCATAAAAAAAAATCAAATATATAGGGGTTGATTTAATATATAGTCAACCTTACATGTTCAGAAACCACTCATACGAGTGAGTGATGAATATATAATTTGATTTAAAAAAATCCAGGCAGTGTTTTTTTTAAAAAAAATAAAACATATTGGATCAACTTGGAGTTTACTCAAATCAATTTAAATTTACTTAGATCAATTTAGGTTAACATGTTTAATCTTGGTACTGGGTCATGAGATGTTGATAATCATGTGGAAAACAAATACTCTTTTTTTTATTAAACTCAATACTCAATCAAATCAATATTGAAGAATGAAATGAAAAAAATATAGAAAGATTAACATAATTAACCTGGGTTGACTTGTCAAATCTAAGTTATAAGATCAAAATATTCTATAGAGCGCAAATAGAAATCAAAATAAATTATAATAACCGATTCACAATTAATCAAATGGTGAAGGTTGAAAATAATAATAATTAATAAAAAACAAACAAAAAACATAAGTTAACATATAAAAAGATATTAATTAATAAAAAAAATAAGATCAAGCGTTGTTGAGTTGGTACGCTTGGCCCATCAACAAATAGCTCATGTATGGGCCTTGGTTTTCATGTATGGGTGAATGACATATCATACACCTAGGTTTTTTCTTAATTTTTAAATAGATGATGCATTGTTTATTGAGATAAATGATGGTCATTTGAGTTTCTTAGATTTTAGCCATTATAGTGGCTGAAAAAATGGGGTTCATGTTTTTTTTCATCTAAAAATCAATTTGTATCCATTTTGACCCCAAAACTTAAAAAACACTATAGAAAACTTGTTAAACCAATTCATAACCTTTAAAATCACAAAACAAATGCCTCTAGGCTTAAACATAAAATCTTCATGTATCTAGAAATGTTTTTTAGACACTTTAAAGGTAAAAAAAACACACATGATTCAAAATCCCCTCTTCATATGGAACCATTTGACACAAAAACATTTAGCTATTTTGGTGGCCAAAATTATCGTCAACAACAACCTTTTCTCTCTATGATGAAATCCAACAAGTATATCTCTCTCATCAAACCAAAAAAGAAATGAAAATGAGGAAAATAGAGTTTTATATCAAAATTGAATATTTAAAAATCAAATGGACCGATTACATAAAAACTAAAAATATGGTGGTCTAAATAAAAATTTTAGACAAATTTCAAATCCACCATCTATTTTATATTTTGTTTTTCTCTCCCTTTATTGGTCATTCAATTCAACTATCACTTGAAAAAAAAATGCAATCAAATGTTAAATTGGGCTAAAAAAACTAAATTGTGCAAAAAACAAATAGATGATCAAATTGATTTTTTTAAATATATTATTTCAATTCTCAATGATATGTAAGACTATGAACAATACATAATATTTTGTGTTACAATGAAAATAAAAACTCTTTTAAGAGATAGTTAATTTTGTATTAACTTGTTAGATCCTGAAGTGAATGTGTTACAGTATTAGCTTTAAAATATAGATTTTGATGTATTGAATGTGTACAAAACCATCTTTAATGCGACACATAATGTTCTGAATTATTTGTTTTTTTGAGTTAATTGGGGGTATAATTTGTAAGTAAAATATAGATTTTTGGGTGTTAAACATGTTTTTATTTCTTAAAAAGTTGTTTGCTCACAAACTCTCTAATTTTAGAGAATTATAATTTAAAAAAACACTAGCATTCTTATGTTATGTTGTGAATATAATTTTATATTAATTTTAATGTAAGAAAACATGTATTTATATTATTAAAATATTTTCAAGCATCATGATTTTTTATAATTTTAAAATTAAAAAAAAAATATTGTTTGTACTTAATAAAATAAATTAAATGATAAATAATTTTTTTAATGCTAGTTAAATAATAAAACAAGAACTTAGCCTTTTCTAGTACAAGTGAAATATGGGTGTAAATACAAATATTCGACACTGGCTGTCCATTTTATTGTACACATTTTTATTTATTTTATGTTAGAGGTTAATTATTATTCATAATAACAAAAAAAAAAAACATTGTTTTTATAATTGCATCATGCAATTCATTTATATACAATATAGGGGGGGGGGGGGGGGTAGAAGCATTATGAAATATAAAAAAAATAATTAAAAAGATGAATAAATATTTTAGAAATGTTTTAACTAAATACAATTCATTTATATATAATATAGGGGGGGGTTTAGAAATGTTTTAACTAAATACAATTTTACCTCTATAAATTAATATTGTTGGAACCATGAAAATTAATTAATTAATAGAGTTATAATTTAAACTTGAAATTTAAATCGACACCAAATAAATATACTATTTAATTGAATTTATTAATTTATTAAGCATTATTATTTAATTATATTTCTAACTTTATAAAAAAAAATAAAAATTAGTACTACATATCTTAAAATTGTTATCTATTGTAGATTTGATAAATATCTACTTTAAATATAATTCAAAGCTCAACATACTATAATAGGATAATTAAATTTGATTCAAACCTCAATATACTACAACAATGTAATTAACCATTAATCTTAATTAAAATAAATTTAAGATATGATATTGTCTTTTTTTATTAGTTTGAATTTAATTATCCTTACTACTTCATATTTAGTTCAACTAAAAATCTTTATTGCCATAGATCATGAGATCGATGTTCTAATAAAGACAAATACTTACTTTAGCTATGTCGCACCTATGTCGCACCCTAAACACGGCTGAGAGCGGCGTCGTGGCAACTGGTCCCCATGAGCGGGGGAGATTATTAAATGTCGGGGGATTATTTATTTTTTTGTAACAAAGGGAGTCGCCACCTAGTATTACGGTTACTAGGAAACCTAGTACTGGTCTTTCAGAGATTCTAGGGTAAGGGACTGGTTGCGTAAAGGGAAGGTTTTAGCACCCCTAGTATGCCCTACCTAAGGTAAGCTGCTTGGTGTTTTTGTTTGTCTTATGATTACTAAAATATAAAAAAAAATATTTACATGTTGCCGATATATCATTTACGCCGAATATTTTGGATAGAATTTATCCAAACTCCGAAAATAATATGAAACACCAAAAAGTTTTTTTAGATTTTTTTGTATATAAAAAAAATATTTTATATATTTTTATATATTTTTTTATTATTATATTATTATTATTTTATTATTTTATTATTATTATATATATATATATATATTATTTTGAGGTGGTGGCTCGCCACCTACCCTTTCTAATCTGAGTCGTGGCCCAGTGAGTCTCGAGCTTGGTGACATGACCAACTTATCAGCAGTGCAGGTCGTGGCCCAGACGACTTAGGGTCCGGGTCTGACACAAAGCCCGACCCGACCCGGTTACTTTACGCAAACAGTAACCGGGATTTTTTTGCAGAAATGAGGAAGACAAACAGTAAAATGGTGATTTTCCAAGTGCAACGAGTGAGAATTCTGTTAATACCTTCGTGTAGAGGACGTTGAGGTGGTTCTTCGTGTCATGGTGGAATCGGGAATGGTGGCCTGAGGTCGCCGGAAATGGAGCTCGAAGTCGCGGGCTGTGGCGTCTGTGCATGGTTGTTGCTCGGTTTTCTTCGCCGGAGATAGCTGCCTGGGTTTCTGGAGTGGTGAGGGAGACGAAGGTGGTGGTCAGGAGGGATCTGGGCGGTCGACGGTGCCCCCAGTTGGCCGCCCGAGAGAGAGGAGGAATTTCGGGTCTGTTACTTTTAGAGAGAGAGAGCTTCGGGTTTGATTTCAGAGAGAGAGAGAGCAGAGGAGCAATGATAAAGGGAGGGTCCCGTGGTTCTTGTGAGGCCGAGAGAGAGGAAGAAACAGAGGCTGAGAGAATGAGGGGACGCTGTGGTTTTATTGAAAGTGAGATGAGGGGGGTGATCGGCGATGTTTTTTTTCTTTCCACCGAGAGGGAGAGCTTGCCGAGAGAAGTTAATGGTTTTGGTCCGAGGGAAAGGGAAGGGGATGCTTCGGTTCTTGTCAGGCCGAGAGAGATCAAGCCCAGAAGAAAACTTCCAAAACCAAAAATGACAGAGAAAAAAAAAAACCCTTAAACGAAAACTCTCCATCTTTTTTATATGCGACAGGTATAAAACAAATGGGATGTTTTTTTCTCAAAATATGGGTTTCGGGTGGCTCAAGAAAAATGGGTAGCTCAATGTCTTTGTCTTTTAATTCCAAAATCCCATGTGGATGGTGGAGAGTTTTGTCTTCAAAGTGGGGTTTTTCGGGTGGCTCAAGTTTTGTTGTTTTTGGGTATAAAATACAGTTTGGTCCCTCCATTTGTTACTCCTCCAATTGCAACCTTAATTGAACTTAAACTTACGATCTTGTGCAATTATATCCTTGTGAAAAATTCAACGTTAACTTTATTTTGCGCACATTTGGTCCTTGATTTTTATCTGTGCAATATAGTTCCCCACTCGACCATAAAACTCTTAATTTGTTCAATTAGGTCCCCGATTTCGCTTAATTGGCTTGAAAAAATTCAAATTGATCAACAAAAATTCAAATATCATCAATTGAGCCCGAATTAAATTTAAGCACTTGATTTCTTATTGACTAAGCCTTTAAGAAAATTAATTTGATCCATTTAAAGTATAATTAAGTCGTCAAGCTTAATTAAACCCTTCAACTGCACCTAAATTAATTCCTGAATATAATTACGCTTTTATATTAACCAACGACTGTATCAAATCGGTCCATAAAAAATATAATTATATTTTATGACTTAATTTATACGCGGATTTATCTCATAATAAATTACTTTAGCTTTGGATCCACGTTTTTTCCATTTCTAGGCACAAAAAGGGTACAATCAATTTTTTCAAAAATGTTCAAAATTTTAACTTGATTTTTTTACTGACACAATCCCCCATTTTATTTTTTTTATTTTTTTTTATTTTCTGATAGTTTTGGGGCATGACCCAAAATTGGGTTACAACAAGCTATATAGCCAAATCAATATATAACAAGATTTTACAAAAAAAAACTGTTATTTGTGTTAGTTATAATCCGGTTATGATATTGTCGTTTATGCTAGTTGTAATTCTGGTATGATATTATCGTTATGTTAGTTGTAATTCAGTTATGATATCGTCGTTTGTGTAATTTTACAACTTAAATAACTTGACAATTATATAACCAATTGAACTAAAATGATTTGATGATGAGAACCTTGACATCAATTATATCATTAAAAAGACATTAGCTTTAATTATGTTTCAATCTCAACAAATATATTTTTCATGACATTCATAGTGGTTAGCTTGAGAATGTTACATAGATAATTTTAAACAAATCCACCCCAGAAACAAGAACCAAATCTCTAATTTTGTCCCTTTTTTTGAGAAGTGGTTTGTTAATGCATGTTACCTAGTACTTCTACCTCAGGACTACAACAACCTAGATTTCTCAAGTACTAAAGTTCTTGTGGGTTGTGGCTCTATAACATGATCTCTGACAACAAAGTATATATAGATATGGAGACTTAAAAAGACCACAAAAAGTTGACCAGCTATGAACTTTATGAAAATTGTCTGAATTTGGATCACAAGAATCATCCTTCATCAACAGCATTGACAGGAGAGAACCGATATAGGAAGTCTGTTTTGTCATATATAACTGATTTTGTGGGGTATAACACCCTGCTCCAGATGGCAGTAAATTTTCTCGACGACTTTCAGTTTCATTTCCGGTGATTAAAAGAGGTGATGAGATCACCATGCGTAGCATGTCAGCCATATGGCACCAACCAGATTCACCTTCTTGCCACAATACAGAAAAGACAACCTTCTTCTGAACGTTTATGGCGCATTTCATGCATATGGCTGGGAAAAGGTTTCAGAAAATGGCTGTATTGGCTTCATCTTTCTTATCCCCACCTTGTAAATACTAACCATGTTTGGATGATGAGGACACCCAGCTCACACTGTAAATGCTCTCCTACACCCGTTCATCACACGTTACAAATCTACAAAAAGAAAATGTAATTTAATTCATGCTTGCAAGGAATGAGCTTCTGCCATTTGTTATGTTCATCGTATTTTCAAGTCAATCAAATGAAGAACAGTTAAAGAAGAGGTAAGTAATTTTAAAATAACAAATAAAGTTACACACGCTCCGGCCCCTATATAAGGCAATACCTTCGACATATATAGGTCTATCATGCAAGCCCTAGATCTCCATACTCCAAACAATTAAATCTTAGTAATATCCATGGAAGAAGTTGTAGTAATTATCGGTGCTGGCCCTGCAGGGCTCGCATCAAGTGCATGCCTTAATCGTCTTGGCATCCCCAACATAATCCTAGAAAGAGAGGATTGCTATGCCTCTCTATGGAGAAAAAAGGCATATGATCGTGTAAAGCTACACCTTGCAAAGCAATTTTGCGAGCTTCCCTACATGCCCTATCCACCAAACTTACCTATGTTTGTCCCTAAAAACGACTTCATTAGCTATTTGGACAATTATGCATCTCATTTTGGCATAAATCCCCGATTTCATTGCTCTGTGGAGTCTGTTTACTATGATAAGATTTCTAGTAAATGGTGTATTCTGGTAAGGAATAACAAATTACAGATAACTGAAGTATATATTGCAAAGTTTTTAGTTGTTGCAACAGGAGAAAACAGTGAAGGTTTGATACCGAAGGTGCCTGGGCTCGACGGCTTTGAAGGGATGTACATGCACTCCAGCCAGTACGAGAACGGGAAGGATTTTGTTGGCAAAAATGTCTTGGTTGTTGGCTGCGGCAACTCTGGGATGGAGATTGCTTATGATTTGTTCTATTGGGGTGCTCATACCTCCATTGTTGCTCGTAGCCCTGTAAAATCTCTCCACCTCTCTTGAGCCTCTTTTTTTTTTACGTTTCCTTTTATAGCAATAGCATGGTTTGAATAATTACTCTTTTTTATATAAAAATCTGAGCAATGCGTTTATCCCATCAATCAAGGTGAAATCCAGCAGATACGGGTAAAACGTTTTGCAAAATTAATAAGACGACACACACACACACACACACACATATGAATGAATGAAAGCGTACTTCTAATTAATCCCCAAATAAATAAATAAATAAATAGAATGTATAAATCTGGTGTTGGAGTATATATCTATGCGATTTTATTAATTGCTATAAGAATTAATAGCAGCCTTTGAAACGAAAACCATAATATCAATTTCATCTAATATATTCAGGTGCATGTGGTTAGCAAAGAAATTGTTTTTATAGGGATGTGCTTGTTGAAGTATCTCCCATACAGATTAGTGGACTTCATCGCAATAACAGCCAGCAAAATTAATTTTGGGGATATATCAAAATATGGGATTCAGAGGCCAACTGAAGGTCCTTTCTATATTAAAGCAACAACAGGTAGATCGCCCACAATTGACGTCGGGGCTGTGCAAAAGATTAAGACAGGAGAAATCCAGGTATATATATAGACATACGTTTTGTTCTTTATAGAGATATCTTTTAACTTTTCTGTCATATCAGCGTAAAAGAAATGACTATTACTTTGGAGTTTATAAAATAAAAATGATTAAATTATATATACATGAGACGATTAAAAATCTTAAATTGTCTGCAACCACAAAAATAACCTGGATCGTGCATCTCTTATCATGAGAGATGATGGTGGTGCAGGTTTTTCCATCGATAGCAAGTATAAAAGGAAACGAAATCACATTTGAAAATGGCAAGAGCAAGCAATATGATGCCATCATATTTGCTACTGGCTATAGAAGTACCGTACTGGATTGGCTGAAGGTAATAGTATGTATATATATATATATATATAATCCAAAATTAAATCTGTGATCATAACGTTCGATTACTTCTTTATTTGGCAATGCATGCAGGATGGCAAAGAGCTCTTTAATGGGAATGGAATGCCGAAACTACGTTTTCCAAATCACTGGAAAGGGGAGAATGGGATTTTCTGTGCTGGGTTTTCACAGAAAGGATTAATGGGCATCTCAGTCGATGCTCAACGCATAGCAGCTGACATCGGCTTGGCATGGAAGGGAACTACGATGTGATCGGAGGTTGAAAAATATACCAGCAAAACTAATTATGGCAGCTCTTAGAGCTTGGTTTTTCTGCGCTTCCACCACCCTGGATTCTATAGATAGTTTTCTTTCAGCTTACCCTTTCGGCTCTGCTTTTTCTCCCACCTGTCCCGTGTAGTTCTCTTGTACTGCTATCCTGTAAAAAAAACCTTCATAAGTTTGCAAATGGATGCTTAATTTGGAGAATTTGTATCTGTGCTCTTCTAGTCCTTATATTTATTTATTTCTCTTATTTATTTATTGGTTTTAATGATTCGAGTTTCCATGTCCTTAATTTGAGTTTCTATGTCTTTGTTTTTAATTAATATCATTGATCATCATATTAGCATCCACGTGGCTCAAATCTAAGACTATAAAGAGAGCAAACCCCTTTGGTTCTATTTGGCACTATGATTCAAAAATACTTTTGAAAAAAAATTAAAAATATATTTTTATTTTTTACTTTAAATAAAAAAATGGTTCTTTTAGATCATTTTTATTTATCAAGTGGACTAGTTTAAAGAATAGGCTAAAATAAATATTCTTTTTGGATTAGGTCTAAGTCTAAATTTTAGTTGGTAAGAAAAACTTTTGTAATCCAGAAAATTATTTTACAATAAACTCAAAGTTGTGTTGTCTTGAAGCTGGAGTCTCACTTTGCTTAGAATCTCCCTCTTATAAAAGATTTGGGTGTTTTTTAGCCCAATTTCAACTTTCCAGTTTCTCATTTTATAAACTATTGTTTATTTTCTACATGAGATGTAGTTGATTTTATTTTAATTTGGCCTTAAATTTTCTTATTAACAATTTCTTTTTAAAACATTCCCAACATATCTTACTAAGATAATTTCCCATTTTACTCCTTTTTTCTTCTTATTATTGAGACCAAAGTGCATTTATTATTAACAAAAAATAAATGAAGAAGGGTAAGAAGTAGTATGTATAATACTAAGTCTAGACATGGATAAAATATCATTAAACGCTTGCTCTCGAATAGGATTGTCTCAATTAGCTATGTAAAGTTACATTAAAATACTATGAATTCACTAACTAAAGGTTTGATGAGAGAGCTTGTCTATACTTCATTAAGGGGAATGATTAAAACTTTTAAATATAAGAGATTTAAGATAGTAATTGTCCATAGATATCAAGATCTAGGTTCAAAAGAAAAATAAATCATATAATATTCCTAGTAGCACTTGAAAATTATTATTTCTTATGTATTCTTATGATGAAAAAAGTGTGATTTTCTTGATTTTCTCTTAGTTATTTTCATATCTTGGAATACCAAGTGGAGTGAAACAAAATACTTTTATTAAAAGATCACATATGTAAGTGAGAGTCGTAGTTGCTTCATTGAGAATTTTGAAAAAGGTAAAATTATTTAAAATATTAAAGAATCTTGGAGTTGTTAAAGGCTGAAATAAACACAAACATAAGAAGTAAACACAAATATCTAGGTATATAACTATATGACTACTATTGTATTTATTTACAATAAAGGCTAAATAGTTTAATATATTTGCTCACACCATTTAGTTGAGTAATTTGATAGTCTTTCACTAAAAAATATTCAAAGCCAAAAGCTACATATTTTGATGTACTGATCGACCAAATTATTATCTCTTTATGGATTTTATGAGTCTTTATATATTGGTTGGATAATTGACTTTCATATAGAGCATTTTTTTAAAAAAAAATTTGCTTAAATTTAATGAGTGACTTTAAGGCCAAATTAAAAGAGAGAGTAAAAATGTTCTTATGAATCTTTATATATTTGTTGGATAATTTGACTTTCATATAGAGGATTTTTAGAAAATTTGCTTAAAACATTATTAATGAGTAACTTTAAGGCCAAATTAAAAGTGAGGGAGTAAAAATGTTTTTGAGAATCATTCCCTACAAAAATAATTTAATATACAAAATTAATATTATTAAAAAAATTATGAATGAATGAGAATTAATCTAAAAACTCTTAGTTTATATGTTTTTTGTGAAACTCAAAACTCTTTATCACATATAGGAAGAAAAAACAAGATTGTCTTGTATTTTATCTAATAAAAAGATGAAGAGTCATAAATGACCATATGTCTTGTACTTACACAACTAATCTTGGGTTTGAGTCTGTACTTTGCCAACTTATTTTGGACTTGATTTTGGGTTTATTATAAAACAACTCTTTGTCCCTTTAAGGATTATTTTTTGTTAGCCCATATGTATTTAGATAATGAATAAAAAAGTCTTCTTTTTCCTAAACAATTTTCAAAGTCAAAGGTTTGATTTTTAAGGTAAAAAACTATTATGTTTATATGGAAATTAATTAAGGAAAAAAGGAATTAATTATGATAAATAATATTGCTTCAGTTTGTGCTCCGAAAATCAGTATAAAAAGAGGTTAAATGAGAGACATTACGCACACCTTACCGTAGCTGTTAAACATTCTTCTGTGCTTTTATTTTTCCAGTTTCTTTTCCCTCTAGTTTGCCAAGTCTTTCGCCTCTCTTTCTTCTGTTCTAGAGATTCAGTTCTAGTCATTTATAGAGCAACTTTGAGTTGTATATCATATATCTCAAGGACCTTATTCAGTATTGCAACTAAACATGGCAATGGTGTTGACATTTTCATCGAAAGATGAACAACAAAACTTGAAGGACAAATGATTGAAACTTTACAACAACTAATTACTATCTAATTGTAATTCTTAGATCTTCAACAAGTAGATGCCTTACATCTACATTGGTTTTAAATTAATATATAATTATTTTTATATATAATAGTATACACGTGATCTTTTATGATTCAATTTTAATTTTATACATTCATCTATATCCATGCTAGATTTCTATTTTAATTATATTGCAAGTTGTTATTCTATACAGCAATCAAACACCGAATTTATTAGCTATTAGATGAGTTCATTCTGGTATAATTTTGTTATTTTAGTATTTTGTTATTATTTTTTATGTTTATCAGTTATATTATAAACCATTTTTTTGCAGTCCTAACAATAAAATATAGTGATGCAGAGCTTGGAAGCGATTGATGAAACCATATATATATATATGTATAGCCCATGTAACAAGAGAAGGGAATTTAGGGGTAATTTGTTGAATCAAATAGATAGATGGAGGGATGAACATAGACAAACGAGCAAATAAATTAAAATTTGAAAATTATATTTTCTTTTTAATTAAGGTACCATAAAAGCAGTGGCCTGTAAAGCAGAAATACCCCTTTTGGACTAGATGGACAACTCAGTACTTCTGCTATTTTAAACTCTCCAGTAGTATTTAATGGTGTAAAAATGCACTACGCTGCTGTCATCTAATTAATGAAACGCTTAAAACAATAGGGTTAAATTCTCTCAAATAACACAGCTTAAGGCCTCAACAGTCAAAATAGCTCTATTACTATTAATCTCATTGCCAACCATGCATCTACTGTCTTCATAAGGTTATAAATTTAGCAGCAAATACATGCAATTTTCCAGGCCATCTTTCACGTACATATAATTGCCCAGCAAAAATCAGAGCTAATTAAGTATTGCAAGCAATGGAAGAAGTAGCAGTAATTATTGTAGGAGCTGGCCCTTCAGGCATAGCAACCTCCGCATGTCTTAATCGGCTTAAGATTCCGAACATTGTGATCGAAAGGGAGGACTGTTGTGGCTCTTTATGGAAGAAAAGAGCATACGACCGCTTGAAGCTACACATTCCTAAGCAATATTGCGAGCTGCCCTACATGCCCTACCCTTCTAATGCCCCAACATTTGTCCCCAGGAATGGTTTCATTGCTTACTTGGATGAATACGTGTCACATTTTGTCGTCATCCCACGATACAATCGTTCAGTGGAACTTGCATTTTACGATGCTGATGCTGGAATATGGCGCGTTGAGGTAAAAAATGCTCTCTCTCATGCAAGGGAAGTGTATGTTGCGCAGTTCCTGGTGGTTGCGACTGGTGAAAACGCTGAAGGTGTTATTCCTGATGTGCCTGGCCTTGCTGGCTTTGCAGGGGAATACATGCATGCTAGCCATTTCTCTAATGGGAGAAAATACAGTGGAAAAGACGTTTTAGTTGTTGGGAGTGGGAATTCTGGCATGGAGATTTCATATGATTTGTGTCAATCAAACGCTAGGACTGCCATTGTTAATCGAAGCCCGGTAACTAGTTTCTCCCAAGAATTCAATATTGTTCATGAAGTTTATATATAGACTTTTAGTCATTCAGAAAGCAAATTCGGCCATGATCATCGCAAAGATTTTCCCTCAAACTGTTTTTCTGCTGTCATGTCCAGGTACATGTGGTCACAAAGGAAATGGTGAGTTTGGCAATGTTTTTGTTGAAATTTCTCACTGTCGCAACAGTGGACAAAATCCTCGTAAGGCTTTGTAAGTTAAGGTTTCGTGATCTGTCCAAATACGGGATTCAAAGACCTGAAGAGGGTCCATTTTTTCTTAAAACAACGAAAGGTCGATCTCCCACTATCGATGTTGGGTGCGTGGACAAAATTAAGCGAAGAAAAATCAAGGTACTTGTAATTTATTGAATCTGTTATATTCTCCGGCCCCTTGTCATGCGACGATAACAATGGTCACCAATCTGTAATAGGTCTTTCCATCCATAACAAACATAGATGGGAAGAAAATTGAATTTATGAATGGAGAGAGCAATCAGTTTGACGCCATTATCTTTGCCACTGGCTACCGAAGCACTGTGGGGAGATGGCTTAAGGTGTGCACTACTCAACTTTTACTGCATTAATTTGTCTGGCAGTACGTAGATGTTGAAGAGATTAATATATGTGTTTGTTACTGATCAAGCAGGGTGGCGAGGAGCTCTTTGATCATGACAATGGATTTCCCAAGCGAAATTTGGTCAACAAGTGGAAAGGATCAAATGGTCTTTACTGTGTTGGATTTGCAAGAAACGGCTTGCTGGCTATTTCAAACGATGCGAAAAACGTATCGCAAGACATCAGCATGCACTATGATTCTGAACGGTCAAAATAATTGAGAAATATTATGCGAAGGGTCCAACAAGTGAGCCTTACCCACATGGAATCTTAACTTGTTTCTAATAAATGGAACCTTTTGTAATCGTTCTTTAGTGTTTCCTTTGATTACTGAAAAGTTTTTCATGGAATAAAAAAAAATCATCATTTTCGCTACCGCTTTCTGTGCTTTTTCTATTTTTTCTAATTTAAAAAGAAAGTTATTTGTATTAGTTGTTTAGTCAAATGGCTAGGATTACAACATTGAGATGAAAGGTTAAGATTACAATTCACAAGAGATGAGTATTAACAACAATTTTCAAAACCTCCAGGGGGTAGGGGGTTGGCCTGATGGTGGAGGCCTGGGGCTCGTGGATGTACTCCTCATTAGATCTCAGGTTCGAATCTGCTCAAGTACAAACAATTTCTTGGAGCCAATGGACTTGGGCGAAACCCTTGACTTAACCGTGATGCACTTGTGGAAAACATTCTTACCGAGGCCTTGTGCATCCCTCGGGATTAACCGAGGTCCAACGGCACCTGGATACCCGTGGAGTCTACCTTCCTGGCTTATCCAAAAAAAAAAACAATTTTCAATGACAACCGTTGGCATCCAAGCTTTCCACCTGAATCTAGCTCGGAAAAGAAAGAAAAAGCAGTCTTTCCCATCCTGAGCCAGTCTGCTGTAGCATTTTCTGCTCTTCGAGCTCACGGTTGCATTAACTCAGCTTAGCCAAGCTTTTCCTTGTTGGTTTTCCAATATGACAGTGATTCAAGAACAGTATTCAGGGACTCTGCTTTTATGCCAATTAATTGATATTATTACCATCCCGTCCGAGAGACTTTACCATCATGAACCCATTTCCATGGGGCAATTTCGTCTCATCCTTCCAAACCTCGGGGACGCCACTCATAACCTTGTTGAAACTCACTTCTCGGTCAGTATAAATACAAGCTATGGTGTAAACAACAACCGCCGTTGAAAGAAAAGAGAAAATAAGAAACAGGGTGAGATGTGCAGCTTTGAAGAGCCAAGAAAATATGCGAATTCGGAGGAGATGTGATCAGATACTTCATTTTATCTCTGCGTGCCAACTGCTGCTCATCTAACTCTATTTCGTTGTCGATAATCTTTGCAATGTGTATAAATAGTGACAAATATAATAGAATTCAAATTCTCTCCTCTCCCTCTCCTCTGTTCTCTCTCTTATTACTCTTCATCAATTACACAATCCTAACAAAGAGAACATTGGAGCCCAAGAAATTGCGTCTCTCCTTGCACTCTGTCCATGGTTATTGTCTTGAATGAATTTTTGGTTTTGAGTTTTTGATGGAGAAGGATGAAGAAATGGAGAGCGAAGGAATGGGAAAAGGCGCTCAAGGTTGTGTCTTGGTGGAACATCAATACATGCGAACAAATGTTGACCGACTCGTATGGCCAATTTGAAGTTGCCCTGTTGCTATTACGATGAGAGAAGCCCAACACCACTCAGGGCTGATTACAAATGTTAGGAAGAAGAGATTTATTAGAATATGTTTGAGTCTTACAAGGTAATTCAAGCTAAACAAAGAACCACAGGGCATAACAATGAAAATCAAATCAAATCAGGTTAGGTTTCTCTAGTTAATAAGAGATCTTTAAGGGTGACAGACAATTCTACATCAACAAGAAGTTAATTTCAGCCTTAATGACTTCTAAACTAGGGAGACCATGCTATATTATGTTAGCTTTCTTTGTATTTGTCCAGCATCCATTAGACATATTAATTCAGTTTTATGTTTTGGATTTAAACACTTAGTGTTTTGTGTTTAATTGTAAGTGGATATCGTATATATAAATCCACAAAAGAGATTTATTATGGTTTATTTCAAATTAAGCTAGGATAAAAACACTTATGTTCAGACGTGATTTAGTGTTGGATCATCGAAAAAAATTGTTTTGCATGCCGCAAGTTGTTTTGTATGTAAGTGGGACATTATCACTTCCTTGATTCTCTAAAGATTTGAAAATAATTTATTAATTGACTTCACAACTAATATATTTTTTTATTTTCAAATTGTTATTCATTGGATGAGATATTGATATTTAAATACAAGTTATATTTATATAATGTTTCTATTAAACTTGAATTATTTAGCTTTCTAGGAGTTGAATCATTTGTTTTTGTGTTGTATGATCATTTTTTATACGCTTAAAAGAATTTTAGTCTAACGTGGAGGGTAGTAACCAAGTCTTAAGAATTAATTGTTCTTGACTTTCCATGTGGAAACAAGAGGCAATGTGGTTAGCCTATTTATGTGGCTTTTATTATCTCGGGTGTGGTGAGGTATGATTGGATTTTTTTGTAGGGAGCGTTGATATCGTGGTTTTAGTTGTTTTTTTAAGTGTTTTTTATTTAAAAATATATTAAAATAATATATATTTTTTAAAAATTATTTTTAACATCGGCATATTAAAATAATTTAAAAACATAAAAAAAAATTCATTTAAAATGAAAAACAAAATTAAATTTAAGCAAACAGCAGTACAACTGTAGAAACAAACATGTATTAAGTGTGACACATAAAGAAAATCCAATGTATTTTTAGCTTTCAAGAGGTTGTACCTAAAAAATAAATTCAACATCAGCTCACCATACTTTAATCTTAAACATAAAGATAACGCTTGAGAATGCAGTAATAATTGTTTTTAAAGTTTTTTTATTAAAATAATATAGAAAATTAATATATATTTTCAAGTAAATTTGTTTTTATTAAATAGTTTATAAAATACGGCATCTACTGCAAAAACCTCGAACTATGGTGTGAGGCTACTACTTCTCCGAATTAGCGATAAGAAGTTTATTGACGGGCTTCATCGTAATTTCCCTTTCGACTCATCAAAAAACAGAGCAGCTTGTAATTATTTTTTCCCTCCCCCTCTCCAAGCAGCCCCTGGAAATTAATGGCAATGCATAGCTCCTGGTCAAACCCATTGTTTTGGTCTGGACTAAACCTTTTTTTTTTTATCAATTATGTAGATTTAAAAGAACAAAAGGAGGAAGAACAGTCATTTAAAGCACTATAAAATTAATTTATCGCTTCGAAAATGAATCACACACATGATTTATATAAGAGAACCTGTGATAAGAGCAAGATTTATCGACTATTACAGCAGTTCTTCTTTTTTATTGCTGCCATATGGTAATTATGGACTCAAACTTCAAAGTGCTGTAGCTGGACATCCTTGGACTTCAAAGGAACATACTCTCCCATATAAACTTCGAGGTGATCCGACAAGGCCGACTTGTCGATGTTTTCATGGTGGTAAGATTTGCAGACAAAGTAGATCACTGTCTGAATAACAAGTCCAAACAAGAACAGCATGAGAAGCAGCAGCAACGAGAGAATCCCAAATGATCCCCTGTACAAGATGCCCAGTGACGATCCGTGCACAACATTATTCTCAAATAGGATGTGTAATCCTACAGAAGAAAGATTTAGCTTGAAAAATATGAATATTGCCACCCACATCTTCCCTTTTAGCAGCTCCCTGCTCTTTTTCATGGCTTTAATTCCAGAAGCCTCTTCCAACACGGACACAACACTTGCCAGTTGCCAAATTATGCTCATGTACACAAGCCCCATGAAGTATAGAATAAAAAAAAACACGAGAATTGGAATAACTGTGCTAGGGCCAATCAAGAAAACACATGTAATCAAGACTAATATAGAAACGACGTTGTATAAGAAAACAGCAATAAAGATGGACAAAAACGTGATCATGAGCCTCTTCCAAACCTTGGGAACAACACTCATGACCTTCTTGAATGTCACTTCTCGTGCCGTGTATATGCAGGCTATGGTGTAAACAACAGCTGCAGTCGATAGAAGGGAGAATATAAGGAGAAAGGTGAAGTAGGCAGCTTTGAAGAGCCAAAAATAGGCCCATTCAGAAGAGAGCATGTCAGATATTCTCTCGTATCTTTTGGTGCCGACCTGTGTTTCGTCCAACTCTTCTTCGTCGTAGAGTATCCTTGAAAAAAGGACATTGGATACCTCGATGTGAGCCAAGAAGATGAAAGATAGAGGAAGAATCAAGGCCAGAGTTATCTGGCTGAAGATCTTTCTCCACGACAAGATGATCTTGTAAGCTTCTTTGTATATGCCAAAGACCCCTAGAAACTGCATCTCTTCTTGTTCTCTATCCATGACTGCTACTTTCGAATGAAACGAAAGGCTTAAGGATTGGTGAGGGGGGAAATGGAGATCGATGAAGGAGAGGTGGACGAGGCTTGTCTGATCTGGTATGGGAATATAGAAAAGAAATAAGGGTGGACTTTTCGGTATGAAACTGCCCTCGGGATTCTAATGAATTATCAACAGCAGAAAAGTCCCCTTGGGTGGCTCGGTTACGCAGTAATATATATATATATAACACTTAGCCGATTGAGACTGTCCGTTTTCCAGGAATTGCCACATCGATTTCTTGATGGTTTCATTTGTCTGGACCCTTGTTCTTGGTTTGATTTGTAATTTTATTCAGAGGAAAAAGGAAGGAAATAATAAAGTATTGAAACAAAATGTGAAGGGCTTTCGAGGAAACACGTACAGGGTCTGGGGTTTGAAGGACGGCAAAGAATCGGGTCGTTCACGTCGAGGTCAATATTCAATACATTTCAAGGTAGCCTCGTCGAAATCGAGCCGAGTCAACACGCTTTTCCCTATTAAAAAGTATTACAACTAACCAAAGCACTAGATTCAAATCTGGATGCCGTGCACAATACAAAATAGACCCTACCATTGGTTTTGTATCTAGAAAATGAAGGGTAATTCTTTATATGAAATCAAATCTTTTACATTATCACCTGACAAATTAAAGTTTATTATATTAAATCTGAAATAACTCAAAAATGATGTCAGGGCACCTTAGTGTCAATCCATCATTGAACTTTTGGATCGGCTTCTTTCATGTTACATGTCCTTATAGTTATGACAGCCACACCATGCATTAAGATTTTTTTATCTATGTAGAAAATTGATTGTTTTTATATGTATTGTATTTTGTTATTTTAATATTTAATTAGTAAAATTATAATTGTTAATTTCTGTATAATCAAAATGGAAAGTGGTTTGTATATTTTGTAATTGCAGATAACATAGGTAATTTTTTTTCATGAGTTGATTTTTCCCTCAGTAATATTAGATCTGACACATTATAAATAAAAATATTGTAATTTTTTCCAGAAATAAACTTATATTTTTGCGTGCAATAATCAATTATTTTAATGTTCAATTACTAAAATTGCAATAGATAAAATATATTAGAAATGAGTTTTTTTCGTGGTATAATTAGCATGCTTGTCCGCGCATTGCGTTAGGGTTTTTTATATATATAAAACTAATTGATTTTTTATATGTTGTAATTAGTTGTTTAAATATTAATTAGTAACATTATAATAGATAAAATATGTAACAAATAATTTTTTCCCCGCCTACAAGGAATAGTGTAATTGAAATGGGAAGTGGTTCGTATATTTTTTAATTGTAGATAACCTAAGTAAATTTGTCATCCTTTTTTTTAGTTGATTTTTTTCCTAGTAATATTAGATATGACAAATTATAAATAAAATATTATAATTTTTTAACAAATAAACTTAATTTTTTTACGTGCTATAATGACTTATTTGTTGTCTAAAAAGAATAGTGTTATTGAAAGGGGAAGTGACTCATATATTTTTTAATTGTAAATAACCTAAGTAAATTTATAATTTTTTTGAGTTGTTTTTTTCTCTCCAGTAATATTAGATTTCAAATATTTAAAATAAAAATATTTGAAAGGGGGGGGGGGGGGGATTCCATCTTAACAGTTTAAATGACATCATCTGGCGCAGGTAGAAGAGAGAAATTGGGAGGGAATTCTAACGACCATTGACACGTCTCCGAACACCATAGTTTCACACGTGCCGCACCATATGGAAGAGAACATGTCTGAAAATTATTCTAGACACCGGTTGGGTATTTTGGACGCCGGAGTAGGCCGCACGCGCCGTCTGTAACACGCGTGAGCGCGGAAATGACGGTGCATCCGGCGACACGCCAACAGTAATCTGTCGGAAAAAAAATAAAAATGGCTAATTATCGGAACACCCCTAACTCCCATGCATGTTTTTCCTTATCGAGGGACAAAATTGTTAATGCATTGTTCAATACAATATTAAAAAATAAAAAAACCGGTTTGTAACAACCCAACAATTTTCCCCTCTAAACAGAGTGGATAAAGCATGAAATTTTTTTTTCCTGCAATTCTAAAAGAATTTCGGCATAGTCTCCCCTATACCGGAAGATTTCCAAATTATTCACAAACATTTCAACACAATCAACAACATGATTCATCTCAGAATATGCTCAAATCCATATTCATTTCAGAACTCCATCTTACATCACACATAAAAGATAAAAATTGAAAAACAATCAATTCATACATGAAAGTTTCACCTATAACACACATATACATATACATCGAACATAACACAATTTAATATTACAGAAACAAAATTCACAATTATACTATTCCATACAATTTACAACAAGTCACCATCACTTTCTAAGTTTCTATCTTACAAAAGGAAATAAGACTTAAAATCTATTCTTGACGAGGGTGAGAAGAACCTGCAACATATAAATTTTTCATATGAGTGAAACAATTTAGTAAATACCAGTAGTTTCAGAAGAATTTGAGTAATCTATCCATCAATTTGCTTAAATCACGTGAGATTCGAAACACCATTATGTGCACTCTTTTAAGGTCTTAACAAAAGAAGATTTATTTCTTTTTGACTACTATACATTTTTTTTTTTCACTTCAAAGAGACCATAGCCGACACTAGTGACCTCTAATAGTGTCTTTAGTTATACGTCCTGGAATCAACTCATCAATTTCATGAAAATCTTAACATAAACCTAGCCATGGTTATCATTATATATAAATACTATATATATTTTAAAATAAAACCAAAGTAATCAAATTAATACATCATGCCGATATCGACATCACCTGCCGATATCATTAACTGTTCTGAAATCGAATAGTTAATCAAATTTATATATATCATGCCGATATCGACGTCACCTGCCGACATCATTAACTATTCCAAAATTGAATAGTTAATCAAGTTTATAAATATCATGCCGATATCGACGTCACCTGCCGATATCATTAACTATTCCAAAATTGAATAGTTAATCAAGTTTATAAATATAATGCCGATATCGACGTCACCTGCCGATATCATTAACTATTCCACAACTAAATAGTTAATCAAGTTTATACATATCATGCCGATATCGACGTCACCTGCCGATATCATTAACTATTCCACAATTGAATAGTTAATCAAGTTTATACATTATGCCGATATCGACGCCACCTGCCGATATCATTAACTATTCCCATATTGAATAGTTAATCAAGTTTATAAATATTATGCCGATATCATTAACTATTCCAAAATTGAATAGTTAATCAAGTTTATAAATTAATTTGTTTCCTTTATATACACACAACAACCCAAACACACATATATATGAAAATATAAATAGATATGTCTTTCCATCCGCTAGCTTTCCTTTACTCGTTCCTTTTTCCTCCCAATAAGCACCAAAATTATATCTTACTTTTCAATACCCGACAAGGTAAGTAATATTATATAATGAGAATTTAGGTATCGAGTACCCACCTGCTGTGAATGTTCGACTTGCGTTACCCTGTTGTTGTTGTTGCCCGTCACCCGCGGTTCTTCCTGAAACCACAATTACCCACCATTTATTTAATCATTTATATTACTCCCTATATCACCCACAAAAACAATAAAAATGGTAATATTATTCATTTTCCCTTTTACCAATTCTTCTCTTTCTCACTTATTTTCCTCATTATCATCCTTTAATTTTTCAGCTCATTTGTATTCCCAATAGAACATCATGAATTCAATTTCTTATCACCCTTTGATTTCTTCTTTTATTATTTTTTTTTTCAGAAAATCAATACACACTTTATGAAGGAAAAGGGACAATTTTTTTCTGTCCTTAACATGGCTAAATCTTTGATATTTTCTCAACTTGGCCGAAATTGTCAACATATGTGACAGCTTGACCTCTCCTCAGTGTTTTACTCATATCTGGAGTTCCAGAACTCCAAATTAGATGAGGTTTGATTTGCTGGAAAGCTAACACCCCCATCTACAACTTCTATTAAGGGATCATACGCTAATTAGGTGTTTTTCAGGTCCAAATATCCCTAAGAAATAGGGTGACGAAACGGTCCTGTTTTTGAGGAAAAGAAAATATCTCCTAGTCATCTTCACTCTTTGATTTCTCATCAATAACAGCCATGTATTTCCTTGAATCATGAAATACTACTCATTTATGCAATTTACTAAAATTTTGTGCTAGAAACACTAATTCCCAATTCAAAAACAATCAAGAACTTCTAAATTGAAGTTAATTTCTTAGAAATTGAAGTTAGAACTCCTTACTTGGATGGGATCTAACAATTTTGGAAAGATCCTAGCCTTCTTCTTATTCAAAATATCCAGCCACTCTTCCTCCTTTCTTCTCCAATTTCTTCACTTTCTCTTGTTATTTCTTCACCAAATTGTGCTCTTTCACTTTAGAAATCCAAGGTTTGTATGGGTTTACAAATTTTGGGGTGTTTGCTCTTGATTTGTATAGCATGAATTTTCGAAATTCCTTCTCCTCTCTACTTGGTTTCAACTCAACATGGCTGAAAAGAGAGGGTATTTATAGTGCCCGTTTTTTTTTTTTTTTTTTTTGCTTTTCCTAAATTTTATGTAATAATATCATCTTATATAATAATATCATCTTATCATTTTATTTTCCTTTGTTTCATCTTAATCTCCTACCTCCATGTATACTTTATCCTCGGATTTCACATTCTCCCTTCCTAATAAAAATTTCGTCCCTGAAATTTAACATTACATACCTGACTCAAGGAATAGATAGGGGTATTTTTCCTTAATTTCTGACTCTCTCTCCCACGTTTCTTCCTCGATTTGCGAGTTTCTCCACAATACTCTGACAAGTGATACCTTTTTATTTCTCAATGTTTTTTCACTACGATCCATGATTTTGACTGGCCTAGTCTCGAGTGTCAAGTCTTCTCTTACTTCAATAGGAACTGCAGGTAACACTCTGGAAGGATCCACTTCTGCTTTCCGTAATAGTGATACATGGAATACATTGTGAATCTTCTCTAGGTGTGCTGGTAAACTCAAGCGATAAGCCACGGGTCCTACCTTAGCTATCACCTCAAATGGCCCAATATACCTCGGAGCAAGCTTTCCTTTCATTCCAAACCGAATGATGCCCTTCCATGGTGCTACCTTTAAGAAGACTCTATCCCTATTTGGAATTCCAAGGGTCTCCTCCGTTTATCTGCATAACTCTTCTGTCTATCTTGAGCTTCCTTCATTCTTTGCCTAATTACCCTTACCTTATCCGTTGTCATTTGTACGAGTTCGAGACCCGGGAGTTTCCTTTCTCCAACTTCATCCCAACATATCAGAGTGCAATATTTTCTCCCATAAAGGGCTTCATATGGAGCCATACCGATAGAAGCTTGGTAACTATTATTATACTTGAACTCTACCAACAGTAACAAGTCTTCTCAGTTTCCCCCAAACTCTAGCACACATGACCTTAGAAGGTCTTTAAGTGTTTGGATAGTTCTTTCAGATTGGCCATCTGTCTAAGACTGGAATGCTGTGCTCAAATTCACCTCGGTTCCCAAAGCTCATTGTAAGCACAGCTATAACCTTGAGGTAAATCTCGGGTCTCGATCTGACACCATTGATATGGGAACTCCGTATAGTCTAATTACTTCGTTCATGTATAATTTGTCCAACTTGTCTACGGGGTCTATCATTATGATGGGTAAGAACAAAACCAACTTTGTTAGTCAATCTACCACTACCCATATAACATCATTTCATTTTTTTCCCTTTAGCAATCTGGTTACAAAGTCCATGGCTATATTTTCCCATTTCCATTCTGGAATTGGTAGTGGTTGTAATTCTCTTGCCGGCCTTTGATGTTCTATCTTCACCTGCTGACATATCCTACATCCTGACACGTATTCTCGCTATCTCCTTCTTCATATTTGGCCACCAGTAGTATTCTCTAAGATCTCTATACATCTTGGTACTCCCAGGATGGGTGGTAAACCGAGATTCATGAGCTTCTCTCAATATCTCACCCTTTAAGGTCTTATTCTCAGGCACATAAACCCGTTTTCCCATCACAACCAACCCTCCTAGCAGTGATTTGTAGAGACAACTCCTTGCCTTGCTTTCTCTTTGCCTTAAGTTTCTCTAAACCTTCATCTGCTAACTGAGCTTCTAGAACTTTATCTCGCAACACTGATCTGATCTTCATATGAGCTAGTAATGACCCTTCAGGACCCATATTAAGTTGAATTCCCATCCTTTTAATTCCATCACATTTGTTTGTTTCGAAATTCTCGGATCACCCGTCCCTACTTTCCTTTTCGACTTAATGCATCCGCCACGACATTGGCTTTGCCTGGATGGTAATCAATTATGCAATCATAGTCCTTTATCAATTCCACCCACCTCCTCTCGCCGCATATTTAATTCTTTTGCGACATTAGATACTTTAAACTTTTATGGTCGGTAAAAATTTGTACTTGTGTTCCATACAAGTAATGTCTCCATACTCGCAAGGCAAATACCATCTGCTGCAAGTTCCGGATCATGGACCGGATAATTCACTTCATGTGGCTTTAATCATGCTGGAAGCATATGCGATCACTTTTCCATGCTGCATTAACACACATCCCAAACCCTCGCTGAGGCATCACTATACACTAATGAACCCTTCGTTCCGGAAGGAAGAGCCAAGACAGAGCCGATGTAAGCCTTCTTTTCAACTCCCGAAAACTCTCCTCACATTCCTTTGACCAATTAAACCTCACTTCTTTCCGAGTCAACTTGGTCAAAGGCGATGCGATTGTGGAAAATCCTTCAATGAACCTCCTATAATATCCTGCAAGGCCCAAGAAACTTCGAATTTCAGTCACATTTGTAGGCTTCTCCCACTTTAGAACTGCCTCTACCTTTCCTCGGATCCACACATATTCCCTAGCTGAGATAACATGTCCCAAAAATATCACCTCTTTAAGCCAGAACTCACATTTATCCAGTTTTGCATACAATTTATTTTCTCTCAATATTTCTAACACCTTCCTCAAGTGCTTCTCGTGCTCCTCATAGGAGCTCGAATATACCAATATATCGTCAATAAACACGACCACACATTTATCCAAATATAATCGAAACACTCGATTCATTAGATCCATGAATACTGCAGGGGCATTAGTTAACCCAAAGGGCATTACTAAGAATTCATAATGGCCATAGCGAGTTCTAAAAGCAGTCTTCTGTATGTCCTGTTCTCTGATTCTTAATTGGTGGTACCCCGATCTCAGATCTATCTTCGAGAAAACTGTTGCACCCTTCAACTGATCAAACAAGTCATCTATCCGTGGCAACGGATACTTGTTCTTTACTGTCACTTTGTTCAGTTGACGGTAATCAATACATAACCTGAATGTACCATCCTTCTTCTTTACAAACAACACTGGGGCTCCCCAAGGCGAATTGCTCGGCCGTATGAATCCTTTATCCAACAACTCCTGAAGTTGAGTCTTCAATTCAGCTAGTTCTATAGGGGCCATCCTATAAGGAGATTGTGCTATAGGATTGACTCCTGGAAGAGTCTCAATGGAAACCTCAACTTCTCTAATTGGAGGCAGTCCCGGTAATTCTGTTGGAAACACGTCTGGAAACTCTTTTACAATAGGAATATTTGTTAATTCCATGCTCCCCTTTTTTAATTCTCTCACATGAGACAACCAGGCAGGACATCCCTTTCTAATCAATTTTCCGGCTGTCATGACCGAAATTATAGAATTTGGAATCAACTTCCTCTCTCCCTTGAATACTACCTTTTTCCCACTCGCATCTTGGAGATTTACAATCTTTGTAAAACAATCCACTTGTGCCCTATATCTACTCAACCAATCCATTCCCAGTATTAAGTCAAAATCATCCAATGCTAAAGGCATGAGATCCGCCGTTAGCTCTACCCCCTCAATGTTTAGTATCACTCCCTTGTATACCTCATCAATGTTTATATTTTTTCCCAAAGGTGTACTAACCACCATCCCCACATCTAATCTACTTGGTAACACGTTTAAATTTTTAGTAATTCGGTGGGCCACAAAAGAATGACTAGCCCCAGGATCAATTAAAGCATGAACTTGTATTAAACTCAATTGTAGTATACCTGCTACAACATCCGGCATTGTCCCCACATCTTCCTGGGTCATGTGGTATACTCTACCCCGAGTCCTTTCCTCTTGCGATCTGGGTCGGCCTCTATTGGCACTTGTGCTTGAGTGAGTGGGTCGTATAGGTCGATCAATCATTCATCGATCGTTGTTGGCTTTGAGTAGCCATCCCTGTCTTTGTACTCCTTCAAGTAACTCTTTGTGGACATTCCCTTTTCTATGACCCATTTCCCACAATGGAAACAACCTCTCCCAAGCATCGACAATCCTTCCATCGGTGCCCTTCCTCTCTGCAGATATAACATCTTCCGGATGCAGTTGAACAATCCCAGGGTGTTTTTGATTACACCTCATACATATCTGGTATACAAATCCTCTTTGTTCTAGGGACCCTCCTGTAACACTTGCCCCTAGACGCGTCTGATCGCCTACAGATCCCCGAGATTAAACCGTCGAAGTCCTCCCGAACTTCCACCCTGAACAAAACTCCCCTTTTCTCGGTAATGGGTTGAATGATGACCCACTCTTTCCCTTTTCGGAGGAAGATTCCTCCCTGTTGGGGTGTGAACTCCCTTCTCTTGAATCCCGTTATCCGACTCTGCTCACTTGATGCCCCGGGTGTATCGTTCATTACCCTCTCTATCCCTTGAGCAAGCACGCACTAGCTCTCGAATCGTCCGAAATGGCATAGCCACCAAAATTAGTTTTAACTCCCGCTCGAGTCCATCCCGAAACCGTTTCACTCGATGATGCTCGGTGAGGAGATGAGTGGTTGCAAAGATAGATAAATCCCGGAACCTCTTCTCATACTCCAGGACAGTCATATTCCCTGTTTCAAATCTAAAAACTCCTCGCTCTTTCTCTTTCGGTGTTGCCAGGAGTAATATCGGTCTTCAAATTCTTCTCTAAAGTTTATCCACTTTAATTTTTCACCGCTCTTCTTTCTCTTATGGTCTCCCACCAAGAATGAGCACTCTCGTTAACAACCGAGTCACACAATCCACCTGGTTTCTCTCGGTATGCACTAACTGATCTATAACCCTTTCTACCTTCCTCAGCCAATGCCTCGCTACTTCGGCGTCTTCTTCCTCGAATAGATCGTGCAACCCATTTCGCGCATTTCTTTCACCCATTGAACCAGGGTGATCGCTCTTTCTACCCGGGAGTGGCATGGGATGTTCCTGCAGCCATCCTCGATACTACTGCCTTGACCAATTGCTCAATAAACATGGGGTCTGAATAAGGATTTGGAACGGCCGTTGATGTCATTGGCGGTGGCCTATCCTCCAATCCTTGACCACTCGGTGTTTTAGCCGGTGACACATCTGCCCGAGAAGTAAAAGGTTCATTATGATGCTCCCCTGAATTTCCCTCCTCGGTATGGGCCGATGCCACAGATTGACGAGAGGTAGTATCCATTAATGGATCCCTTTCGGTTTCATTTCCAGAAAATGAGTCATCCTCTCTTTCTTGCACAGGGGGTGAAACAACCCTTGCAGTTCGCCGTGAACGAACCATCCTGCAACATTTTTTTTTTTCAAAATCACATTAGCATTTCAATCCCTGAAATTGCAACCAAATGCTCTGATACCAACTGTAACAACCCAACAATTTTTCCCCCTCTAAACAGAGTGGATAAAGCATGAAATTTTTTTTTTCTGCAATTCTAAAAGAATTTCGGCATAGTCTCCCCTATACCGGAAGATTTTCAAATTATTCACAAACATTTCAACACAATCAACAACATGATTCATCTCAGAATATGCTCAAATCCATATTCATTTCAGAACTCCATCTTACATCACACATAAAAGATAAAAATTGAAAAACAATCAATTCATACATGAAAGTTTCACCTATAACACACATATACATATACATCGAACATAACACAATTTAATATTACAGAAACAAAATTCACAATTATACTATTCCATACAATTTACAACAAGTCACCATCACTTTCTAAGTTTCTATCTTACAAAAGGAAATAAGACTTAAAATCTATTCTTGACGAGGGTGAGAAGAACCTGCAACATATAAATTTTTCATATGAGTGAAACAATTTAGTAAATACCGATGAGTTTCGGAAGAATTTGAGTAATCTATCCATCAATTTGCTTAAATCACGTGAGATTCGAAACACCATTATGTGCACTCTTTTAAGGTCTTAACAAAAGAAGATTTATTTCTTTTTGACTACTATACATTTTTTTTTCACTTCAAAGAGACCATAGCCGACACTAGTGACCTCTAATAGTGTCTTTAGTTATACGTCCTGGAATCAACTCATCAATTTCATGAAAATCTTAACATAAACCTAGCCATGGTTATCATTATATATAAATACTATATATATTTTAAAATAAAACCAAAGTAATCAAATTAATACATCATGCCGATATCGACATCACTCACGATATCATTAACTGTTCTGAAATCGAATAGTTAATCAAATTTATATATATCATGCCGATATCGACGTCACCTGCCGACATCATTAACTATTCCAAAATTGAATAGTTAATCAAGTTTATAAATATCATGCCGATATCGACGTCACCTGCCGATATCATTAACTATTCCAAAATTGAATAGTTAATCAAGTTTATAAATATAATGCCGATATCGACGTCACCTGCCGATATCATTAACTATTCCACAACTAAATAGTTAATCAAGTTTATACATATCATGCCGATATCGACGTCACCTGCCGATATCATTAACTATTCCACAATTGAATAGTTAATCAAGTTTATACATTATGCCGATATCGACGCCACCTGCCGATATCATTAACTATTCCCATATTGAATAGTTAATCAAGTTTATAAATATTATGCCGATATCGACGTCACCTGCCGATATCATTAACTATTCCAAAATTGAATAGTTAATCAAGTTTATAAATTAATTTGTTTCCTTTATATACACACAACAACCCAAACACACATATATATGAAAATATAAATAGATATGTCTTTCTATCCGCTAGCTTTCCTTTACTCGTTCCTTTTTCCTCCCAATAAGCACCAAAATTATATCTTACTTTTCAATACCCGACAAGGTAAGTAATATTATATAATGAGAATTTAGGTATCGAGTACCCACTGCTGTGAATGTTCGACTTATGCTACTCTCGTTGTTGTTGTTGCTCGTCACCCGCTGGTTCTTCCCGAAACCACAATTACCCACCATTTATTTAATCATTTATATTACTCCCTATATCACCCACAAAAACAATAAAAATGGTAATATTATTCATTTTCCTTTTACCAATTCTTCTCTTTCTCACTTATTTTCCTCATTATCATCCTTTAATTTTTCAGCTCATTTGTATTCCCAATAGAACATCATGAATTCAATTTCTTATCACCCTTTGATTTCTTCTTTTATTATTTTTTTCAGAAAATCAATACACACTTTATGAAGGAAAAGGGACAATTTTTTCTGTCCTTAACATGGCTAAATCTTTGATATTTTCTCAACTTGGCCGAAATTGTCAACATATGTGACAGCTTGACCTCTCCTCAGTGTTTTACTCATATCTGGAGTTCTAGAACTCCAAATTAGATGAGGTTTGATTTGCTGGAAAGCTAACACTCCCATCTACAACTTCTATGAAGGGATCATACGCTAATTAGGTGTTTTTCAGGTCCAAATATCCCTAAGAAATAGGGTGACGAAACTGTCCTGTTTTTGAGGAAAAGAAAATATCTCCAATTCATCTTCAATCTTTGATTTCTCATCAATAACAGCCATGTCTTTCCTTGAATCATGAAATACTACTCATTTATGCATTTTTCTAACATTTTGTGCTAGAAACCCTAATTCCCAATTCAAAAACAATCAAGAACTTCTAAATTGAAGTTAATTTCTTAGAAATTGAAGTTAGAACTCCTTACTTGGATGGGATCTAACAATTTTTGGAAAGATCCTAGCCTTCTTCTTCTTCAAAATATCCAGCCACTCTTCCTCCTTTCTTCTCCAATTTCTTCACTTTCTCTTGTTATTTCTTCACCAAATTGTGCTCTTTCACTTTAGAAATCCAAGGCTTGTATGGGTTTACAAATTTTGGGGTGTTTGCTCTTGATTTGTATAGCATGAATTTTCAAAATTCCCTTCTCCTCTCTACTTGGTTTCAGCTCAACATGGCTGAAAAGAGAGGGGTATTTATAGTGCCCGATTTTTTTTTTTTTTTTTTTTGCTTTTCCTAAATTTTATGTAATAATATCATCTTATATAATAATAT
>CM063592.1:14652250-14777982 GCA_032356905.1 Salix exigua
AACCGGTTGGACGAATCGGTGCGGACCGGATCGAAAACAGTCAATGACCATTGAGACCCTAAAAATGACGGCGTTTTTTGTCATTTTCGAGGGGTGTTTTCGTTAATACATTGTTTCAAATAAAAAAAATGGACGTGTACGCATGACGCCACAGAGTAAATTGCTAGTGAACAGTGACAATGAGTCACAATGAACAGCAACAAACCGAACTCTTATAAATATGTAAGACTAATTATATATTTTAATATTTATTTAATATTAGCGACTAAATATGTGTGTGTATGTGTAGAGAGAGAGAGAGACATAAAAAACGACCTAGGATATTTCAAACAAAAAAATAAAAATATCAATGTTCTGAAATACTTTTAATATAATAATATGATGAATAAATCTTATAAAATAAAATAAAAATTGTCTTTTAATTGGAATTTTGTCCTCTTTTGTTTAAGCTTATTTCTTAGAGAAATTTGATTCTTGGATTTTAGGTTTTAATTATAACGCATAAAACATTAATTAATTTACTACATAAAGCCTACTTGAAAACAACCTTGGCAGATAAAAATACAACATTATGTTGCCAAAGGCGCCCATAACTCCCCCACTTTTTAATTGTTTTCCATTTTTTCATCTTGTCCAATCGTTATCCTTTTTTCGTCAGACTTGAAATTGGTCTGCTTAAAAGCTGTTTTTTTTTACAAAAAAAATATTTTAATATATTAATATGAGAAATATTTTTTTAAAATAGTTAAAGAATATTATTTTAATATATTTATTAAAAAACCACATTATAAAAAATAACCATCAACGCATATCGCCAGATAACTTGTCGAGTCTGTTTAATATTATATTTTAAAAAATAAATTTTTATTTTTATTTTTATTTTTTTACTTTAAATTTGATTTTTTATATTTTTAGATATTTTTATTAAAAATATTTTTTTTAAAAAAAATCAATTTAAAATATTTATAAATAAAAAACTAATTTTATAAAGAAATTCTAAAACATTCAAACATGGCATTCATATCTGGACAAATAAAAAGAAAAGCTCATTCCAATGAGACATGTATGACCTATGACCAGGTGAAAAACAGGTGAACGAAAAAGAGCAAGGATCGAAGTGTTCATTACAAAGAAAAAGTACTTTTGTGAACAGGAATGAACAATGAAAACATTGTTCATGAACAAAAAAAATTAAAAAAAAAAGCTCACGTAGAAGCAAAGCAGAGGAGCAAATATCGAATACACAGTGACAAAGAGTCTGAGTGCACAGTAACGCTACAGTGAAAGAGCGAGCTGTTTTAGCTCTTTTACTAATAGGCATTGAGATCAATAGCCTAGTCCCCCAGTACACCATACCAAACACGTGGTGGGTAGGGGCTCTGAAGTCTCAATCTTATCTCTTTTAACTCATGTTTAGGTTTGGACTTGCAATTTGGTTTGGGGTCCCACACAACCTAAACGTGTGTCTTGAGGCAAGGAGCGCTAGCTCAATCTATCATCCTAAGATTGTTGATAGGATTTTAATTAGCTCTTTTAATTATTATCTATGTAATATATGATGTATCATTTTTAAGATTATATTCCTCCTATATTTTTACTAACTAAAACATCAAAGAATCTCTAATATTTGTCATATACTTACTCCATGCAAGTTAATATGATTTCAAATGGTAAGAAGATAAATAAAATTAGTAACTTTATCATATAACGATAAACAAAATAAATGATAAAAAGGAAAATATATATAATTAGGATAAAAGAAGGATTCCATGGACTAAAAAAATAATAATTGAAAAGACCTATGCAAGGACTGAATAACAAAATTTGGATTTTTTTTTATGAAAATCACAAACTGGCTTGTTTTATATTAATATGCAAAACTATTAATTAGAATATCTAATATTTGTCATATACTTACTCCATGCAAGTTAATATGATTTCAAATGGTAAGACGATAAATAAAATTAGTAACTTTATCGTAAAATGATAAACAAAATAAATGGTAAAAAGGAAAATATATATAATTAGGATAAAAGAAGGATTCCATGGACTAAAAAAATAATAATTGAAAAGACCTATGCAAGGACTGAATAACAAAATTTGGAATTTTTTTTATGAAAATCACAAACTAGCTTGTTTTATATTAATATGCAAAACTATTAATTAGAATGCTGTATCAAGCTAAGATTTTACAAGAAATCTCTTGACATAATATTCTATTCTCTGTTAAAGTTTTAGTTTAACCAGAGATCAAGAAATACTTGCAATTTAAGAAACAATTGTGTAATTTATGTTAAACATTACAAAGGATATTAAATGAAGGGAAAAAGTGTAAATAAGTATAAAATCAACCTATAAGAGATTGTTTCTAATAGCATTATAAAAAACAAAAGGGAGGGAGGATTGAACTTCATTTTTCATGATATTCTACACCAAATTATTTTCAATAACTTAGATTAAAGGTTCTCCGAAGGGTTTTAAGGATCAATATAAAGGTTTTGAGTTTGGAAAAGGATTAAACAAAACTTAAAATGTGAAGTATTTCATAGGGGTTGATAAATGTGAAGGATTAAACAAAACTTAAAATATGTTTAGTGAGGAAATTGATATGAAGGCTAAAATTGAAAGGTATTAGACTATTAATAGATTTTGAATTTAAGAAAGTAAAAGCTTGTATGTTGGGTTATGTGTTTTAAAAATATTGTATGAAATATATGAGCATGATTAGAGTACATGCAAGATTAAGACATTGCAAAATATGTATTAAAGATGGAGTCCATTTTAATGGGTTAACAACATAAAACTAAGTAAGAATTTGAATGGAATTATGATAGTGAACTGTTGAATTATGATAAAGAGCTCTGTTAAAATTTCAATAGAAATCTTGATAGATGAGTAGTTTAATATTTTTTTAAAGTGTGATTACATATACACGCGCACACTAGTACTATGACTTGTTATGAAATACTAACCTTATCTAAAAAATATAGTGGACATTACAATGAAAATGCTCAAAATCACTTTTCTATAGGCTAGAAATGCCCATGCTTTCCAACTATTTATATGATTAGTGTTTAGCACTTGATGCTAATATGATTCCTTTACTATCATGGAACCTATTAAAAAGCATTAAGGTATTCATATGCCTAGAACTTGGCGCCTTAACTATATTATTTCACAATGAACAATGTAACCATTTATCATTGAAGGCTATTATCTCAATTGATTACCTATAAAATAGATTACACAATCTATTCTTGTATTCATCTTCACTCTATACAAGTTGATTTGATTTAATAGGTATGTAAATGTTATGATTAAGCTTGTTTGTGCACTTACAAATAAAGACTTTCTCTTCTTTAACAACTCTTGCATTTATTACCATTACAGTTATATAACACAGCTTATAACTTTATATTTCTCATATATCCTTGCTAATTTAAACATTGAAGGATTTGGAATGCAATACAAAAGTTCTATATTCATTTTATGAACTACCAACCAATATCTTCATTTTAAACCTTGGAAGACTAAATCATCTATGAAAAAACAATATCTTCATTTTAAACCTTGGAAGACTAAATCATCTATGAAAAAGTCGAAATTAACTTAATTGTACTTCAAACCTTGTAAAGTTTTTTATGCTTTTATATAATCCACAATTCATTCAAGTTGACAAAATTATTATTTTCACAATTTTAAAGGTTTAAAGGGAAAAGCGCATATTGCGACAGTATTATTAGTACTAAGTTAATGCATCGATGAAAATAGGAAAAAGTATACAATTGAATGTTAAGCAGAAGAAAAACTACATATGTAAAAACTATATATATGCGTGGTCTTGATATCTCTGACCTAGAAAAGATCAAGAATGTCTTGCAATTCACATGCATGGTTGTCTACATCATATGTAATTACGCTTGAGTCTTGCAGTATATATGATCTATTATGTATCAAACAATATAGGAGCTAAGGTAGGAATTGTTGCCAAGTATAATTCACATGAAAGCTATACAATACTCATGACGTTGCTACTTAATTTTCATGCCGTCAACATTTTTCACAAGATCATAAGAAAGTGTAAGCACTAAACTATCATAGATATGACAAAATGTAATCAGAGTTTTTTCTGGGTGATCAAGAAGATATACCCACACCAAGAAAATCTATGAAAGTAACTTTCTTGTTTTTGATAGATTCATGATCTCCTTTCTCTTGATGGTTACTCGTCGCTCTCATGTTCTTTAATATTGTCGATGAATTATGGCAACTTGTCAACTCTTTCTTGATCATTCCGTGGTTTTCATAATGATTTCCAATTCTGTGGCATCCAAAAGGACTCGGAACAACCCTTCTATAGTTTGGAAGCCCGAATATACTTGAACACCGGGAGCTGCCATACACCGAAGAATTCATATAGTATCTATAAGTAGATTGATCGGATATTAATTTGGAGCTCTCGGTGGTGCAAAATAAACTTGAATTGAAGTAATCATCTCTTCTTTCCCTTCTCGATAAATCCGCCGATGAAGAATTGTTTGAAGCCGCTGTAGTTGATGGGGCAAAATTCCAAGAAGGTGAAGAACTAGAAGGAGATATCGACAATATCCTATCTTTACCTGGGTTTCGAAATTCCAAGACTCTAGAGTCCTCAAATCTGATTCTTGATTTGAACACCTCTTGAGCACTTGATTTCCTTGCATGTGAACTATTAGAGGATTCACTTAGATTATCTTGATAGCTTCTCTTTCCACATAGCTTGGACTGTTCCCTTTGCTTTCTTGCCATTATGACATGCCAATGATTTTTCACAGCATTATCTGTTCGACCTGGAAATAATCTGGCTATCAGTGCCCATTTGTTTCCATGAATGCGATGAGCTGCTAGTAATCTCTCTTCTTCCTCTTCACTGAAAGGTCTCCTGTTGATTCTAGGATCAAGTTGATTAAACCACCTCAATCTGCAACTTTTCCCTGGAAAAAAAAACAGAGAGAATGAAATTCAGGAACCAAGTAATTACGTGTTTGCATGTGTGTGTCCGTGCGTGCGTGTGGGTGTAGAGAGAGAGAAAGAGTGCCATCATTATACTTGTAGAATTTTATCTCCCATGTCACGAGATGGGAATTATGGAAATTTCTCAAGCTGGAATTTATATATGAGACATTAATAATTCAATCATAGGCTGGTAAAATTACCTCTATCAAAAAAGAAAAATAAAACAAAGAAAGGAAGAAAGAAAGAAAGAAAAATATAAAATTACATCTAGCATGATACAGTAGTCGTACAGACATTTAGAGAGACGTATCATTGATATTTGTTGGTTGCTTAAGCAAAGATTCCATCTCGATCTTAATTTTTAAGAAATTGGAAGTCCGTTTCATGTAACACAGTAAATTTCAATTAAGATACGCGTATACTGTATGAGTTTAATGATCCTTGCTATATTTTTCCTTATATATATGTTATCTTTAATTAAGAATCGATTTCCGATTGATTCTAACGTGTTTGATCTTATGATAGTCACCTGATTTATCAAAAGAAAGTCTTAAAATTGCATAAAATTAATTACCTGATCTTCCCTGGAGCTTCTCTGCAATAGAATTCCAGTTTTGTGCACCATATTGCTCAACAAGTTGCCTGAGTTCGTCGTCCTCAGCAGGTCTCCAGTGACCTCTAGGAAAAGCAGTACTCTTCGCATCATCACTTGAATTACCAGCCAAAGATTCCTCCATGGATGCCTAACAGTTTTGTTTGACCCCTATCTAGCTTTGAATTCTCAATCATCCAATACACCAGAAAGAAGTCCGCGAGAAGATATATACTTGCACAGGAAAGGAGCACCAGCAGAATACGAAAGCAGGAGGGTTGGTTTAGGGTTATGGATGGCAAGTCACTTTTGTTGGTTTTACACGACACTTTTAGCCCTAATATACCTGTAGAACCAATGACCCTTTCTTGCTAGTATATGTTATTACCCCGCAAGAACTTCTTCTTCTTCTCACCTTTTTTTTTCATATTAATTTACCGTTTTAAGCCATGGTACCACGTTAAATCAAACAAACCCCATTGATTAGTTATAGGTTACCTTGATATTAGTGTGTGTAGTAAAGAGACAGCTCTCCCTATTTGCAAGGACTTCTTTCCTAAAACCTGTCATTAAGAAGTTAATTAGTGGAATCACAAGACTTGTCGTGGTCTTAATTAAATTGATCATTTCTATAGGCAACCGAAAATTGGCCTGGCATGGCAATTTGTCACTACGGCGACGTATATATCTTATGGGTTGCTGGTGAATATCGGTCCCTTTTTTTCTTTTAGAATTGAATATCGGTCTAATTGGTTGGCCAAACAGGAGGCGATGGGTGCGTAGTCTTTAAATTAATTTGCGTCCTCATAATTAATAAAACATAGGTCCATGTTTATGAATTCAAATTAATAACCATTAATTAAAGTTTATGTTTATGGCACACATGTTTCGTTTTGGAAAATAGTTTGTATACCATGTAGTTTGTTTCTTAAACTTGATTTAATCTGTCATGTTAATTTATAAAATTTATGATTGGAAAGGTCTAGTTTGAACTAAATTCAACATTTCAGCATTTTACATCTACTTTGTCTAGATTGTAGCTAGATTTTGTGATATTTAAGCCCATTGTGTTTCAAAAATATTTTTGATAAAATTTGAAGAAAAAAAATTATTTTTATTTTGCACTTTAAATTTAAAAAAAAATAATGTTTTTAGATCATTTTCATGTGCTGATATAAAAAATCATTTTAAAAAAATTATTTTAATGCATTTTAAAATTAAAAACACTTTAAAAAACAACAATAGTCACACTCGCAAACAAACACTTAAAGAATCCAAAAACCAAATTACAATTCCAACATGGTAGTTAGGAAATAGCTAGGGCCATGGTGACGGGTTAGCTGAAATATTTTTGCAGGATGTTGAATAGGAGGACATCCTTAACTGAGTTTTTCAAGAGGGTAGTCTTAAGGGTTAATTATCAAATGCCGTGTAAGTACAGCATGAAGAAGAAAAGTATGGGCAACCCGTCGCCTGCAATTTCCATACCGATGGCAAGTCAAATACAAACGTTGAAAGATTTTTCAGTAATCATTACATAATTGTTTCGTAAATGATTGAGATATGATACCCCACGAAACCAAGCACTTGGTGAGAGCTCATATATGTTCGCACTTTTCAAGTAAACTCTACATCAAGATTTGGTGGTATAAAATCTAGTTGGAATTGGTTAATGTGCCAATTTATCAGGTCCATATATCCTATCAGTTCTTCTAGATTTTTAATTCTTTATAGCAGAAATTACACTGGTTAATTTGACTTGTTCAAACACAACCTGGCATTTAGGGTTTGATTGTTTCGTAACTACTTTACAGCGATACTGGATATATAATTTATTACAAGTGGCATATCATTTGTAGTAAATTTTGACTTCACTAGTTTCTTGTTCGGTTTCTTAAGATAGAAATTAATTAAGATTTATTACTCTGAAAAAAGATATACAAACGTGATCCCTTCGTTTTTCTTTTGGAGGAATTCCAAGGTACAAACAACTTAATATAAATCATATTATGGGACCTCACTTACAAGTTTAAGTTTTGAGGTGAGATGGTTCCTTAACACGACTTTTATTGATAGATAGGAGTATATTGATTCGCGAAATTAACATGACTTTGGATTCGCATTCTGGTTAGGATAGTTCGGATTATACCATCTGTTATGATCAATAAATCAAAAATAACTATATAGAAAAGGTAAAAGAACTAAGAGTAAATGGGGGAAATCATTGATTAGAATTTTTTTTTTAAAAAAAAAAAAAGAGGACAAGAAAGATTGGCTAGTTGCCCATCGCCATCGAATTAATCACTCTCCAAACTATAGAGATGAACTGTCAAAATTAAAGGATAGATCGAAGATGACTTCATAAAGTAAATTTGGAAGATGGAAGTGTCCTAAGTGGAGTCGATATCTCAAATTTGAAAACGATCCAAACAAAATTTCATATAATCTTGATCATCGCTGAAATGTAATCCAAGATAGGCCACAACAAAATTAGGGAAAAGGTTAAGTTAGATGTTTACTGCATTGTAATCTTAGAATCACTCGATCGGAAAGAAACATGGCGGTGGTTCTCTCAGTACCCAGTCAAGATTAGGTATACCGCAGAGTTTATTATATCAACATAGCGTAGCTTTGTGGAGTCAACTTGGGAAATCAAAACTGCATGCCATTCAACATGGATAAATGAGTTGGTCCAGGTCCCTTAATTAGTATCATATGCTATATTTAGGGTTAAGTCACATTACTATATGTCGAACAAATAATGTTGATTTGAAAACTTGAAATTAATTTTAAAAAATGGTCGTCAAGATTGATCAGGAACTAGTAGTAGAGACAGTTTTTTTTTTATTTTTCTATATAATATATATTTCGTCTTCAGTGGCATATATACTCCTCCTTATTCACTTCTCTCTCTCTCTCCCTCTCCCCCTGGAAGTGTTGTGTGTGGATATGGAGTGTTTGGTACAAGAAGTGAGTGTGGAAGGGTTTGAGATAGCTTTCAAGCAGTAAATTCAAAACACTTGAGTTACTTGCATACCTAAATTAATGTCTGTTTTTTTCTTCAAAATGTCCTTGTATGAAAGCCATAATACACCATTTCTTCTCACCTTCCCAAGAAAACTATACAAGCAACCCCATGACTCCTATCTTCCCCAACCACACCCTGTTTTAACACAAGAAGGACCCTTGAAAATCCTCAATAAATTACCTAAAAGTTTAAACTGTTAAGTGAGGTTCCAGAATATAATTTATATTATTTCTTATCACATCCCTTCAAGTGAAAAAATTTTTACCTTAAAACTTGCACAGATTCATACTATCTTATTCTTATTTTTTATCGAATAGAATAATAATAGTGAGATTTAAACTCATGACCGTTAGGTCAACAAAACTCTGATACTATGTTAAGAAACCATTTCACTTAACAGTTTAAGTTGTTAAGCGAGACCCCAGAATATAATTTATATTATTCTCTAATACAAACTACTTCAACTCCATCCCATCCATTTCCCTTTCCAGCCCTGCCTATTGCATGTATGAACTCTGGCTATCCATTTACTGGTTGCCCTCAACAAATGCTTTTTGTTACATGGTAATTGATAATGACGCTAGCTTCATTTAATATTTTCCTTAAACCCTCCTGCCAAAAAAGAGGACTATGAACCCAGAGAAAAATAGAAAAGAGTAGCCATGATTTTGCGAAGGGGATCTTTTTTTACTGCTTATTGTAGAGTTTACGTACCACCTTTTAATATATAGAAAAATTTATGATTCATCAATACTCTGGCGGCACCCGCACCATTTTCAAATGCTCACTAAATAGCACGTAGCATTTGTTTTCCCCCAATTAAAATTTTAACCCTCTACTATGTGATTTTCAAATAAAGAAAAAACATTGTCAGTGTAAAATTCAATCTCGTGGCAGAACCGTGCACAAGCCGCATGCCAATGTTAAATATTTCTTTACCACCCCATTAAAAGCTCAAATTCAATTTTCTAGTAGTGGCTGGTTGCGGGGAAAATCATTACGGGCCGCTATTGAAGCTCATTTTTCTGAAGTCTGTAAAAATAAAAATTGGATTGTATAATCAATCTTGAGCCGTTTTATAGTTAAATTGCACAAACGACTCAAGCATAATCATGTCAGCATTTTATAAACTGCATTGTTATACTTTGGTGTCTGTGAAATATTGTTCTTTATCTAGGTGTTTGTAAAAAATATGACGTGATGATAAACGGCTTGAGATCTGAACAGCAGGTTTTAAGTTCAAGTGTGGGATAGTCAAAATTTTACTCTCTCACCTATACCCACAAAGTATATTTTTCGGAAATGAAATTTCCTAGAATTAAAAAAAAAAAAAAATTAGTTAGGCGTTCTAGTTCAAGTCAAATCACTCTACTATCACATGAAATGTTGTGAGGAATTTGAAATCCCATAAACAAATTCATTTCCTGAGTTAAAATGCTAGACTGGAATCACATCTGTAATCTTATTTTTCATACGCTAACACTTTGATTAAGAGCTTTGGACTCTAATTTCTCCTACAATGAGAATGATCTGGTCAAATATCTCGAAGACGTATCTCTATTGTCTTCGCTACAAATAGCTAAATCAAACTAGTGTGTGATTTGTAAATTTAACTCCATAATTATTAATAACCAAAGATGTTTTTTTTGTAATCTTTGTTACAAAACGTGTAGTAAATTGATTATTTAGTCTTATTACATCATCAGCAGCCTTAACAGTTACCAAGCATTCATTAGCAGTATTTTTTGCAGGTGTCCCTTCAGGTTCTCTGAACATCCTGACGTGTTATCCAACACGAAGCAGGTGAAGTGAAGTAGCCGTAAGTATTTGTTTGATAGACTTTTTCTTGCATTCTATGCTTACCATTAAAACTAACTCCAATTTATTTTGACTAAATATATATGGACATACTCCTAGAGAAAGAGTGCTTCAATTAAATAAAGGAAACAACTGTTGGTTGGTTGGTTCCCCATGCTTCTTATCATCTCTCTCGTTTAGCCAACAACGACATCTCCTTTAATCTCCATTGATAATCATTTTCAATCCCATCACGATGTCTGAAGTATTGAACAATGGTGCATGATCGATTTTGACAGTTCAGCTACCTTAGCTTCGCGATTCCCTTTTCATGGCGTCACTGTTCGCCATGATCAGTTTCAGATCTCCATTAATCTTTGATAATTGCTCGGTGATAATTATTTCTACAAAAGTTGAAGACTCCATTAGCTGGTTGTCAGCATGGTTGATCATAGATGGGATTCACGCTGATTTAACATTGCTGGTGTAGCACAAATCATGAAGAGAAATTCTTGATATCAAGTTTTCATAGAGTTCATCAGAAAATAAGAGAGCAATCCATCCCAAAACATCAACTCCCTTCATTTCAGGAAAAAATAAATTAAATAAACCTGTGATTCTGAATACAAATCAGATATAAAAAAAAAATCTGGCTGTTCAGGTTACAATGCCTCCACCTCATGTTAATTTATACAGTGATCAGACGTCACCACAAGCATTAAAAACTAATTTTGGAATGAGTTTAGAACTAATAGGTTTGTTTTTCCTGTGATCTAAAAAAATTTGAGCCATATGATTGTTAATATAATGGTTACGGGCGATTTACATGGTCGTTAATCTCAGAATTCGTAGAATTAATCAATGCACATGCAAGCTAGCTTAAACACTCATATTAAAAATAAAAATAAAAAGTTCAGTGAGCATTGTTCTATTTGCTTGCGAGAACTAGCAATATGTGTCCTTAAATTTGATATATTGGAAGTTGAGACAGTTATCATATACTTCAAGAAAGACATTCCACCTACCACCCGATTAATTAAAGAACTAATAAGCAACATATATACTTTTTTCCAAGCATGCTAGTAATATTTTATTATTTAATGTCGAATTAATTAATCATTAACTAGAGGTGCAGCTTAGAGTCTTAATCAAATTAAATATTACTCTAATTCATCAACGGATATCCTCTTCCAAGTAGCATTTTCATCATTTTGTGTGTGAGAGTCACTCGCCAAACATTAGCGATTGATTCAGCACGGAGAAAATTAAGATGTAAATTACGATTCGAGTGATCGGATTCATATTTTATGACATCAGCATATTTATAATTTATTTATTTATTTATTAAAGAAAAAATAGTATTGCACTGTAAAAGTTAATAAAAGTTAAGAAGGAAATGGTATGAATAAAGCATTTAAATGCGGGTGGGTTGGATTTTGACTGTAAGCCCATTAAAAGGTCTTATTTGGACCGAGCCTTTTCTCAGGTAAACAGATATTTAGCCCGGACCACAAACATGACTGGGGAGCCCAAGCCAAACCAAACCATCGTGTAACTAAAACACTGGATGGCTTAATAAATATATATATATATATATATATATATATATATAATTCCATTGAAAGCAATTTATTTATTCCAGTGAATTTAAGTGAAACTTCGAAAGAGTCTTGGTTTGTATACTGGTGTCTGGATCTAGTTGTAATAAGGTATGCATGTTTGATGGATACAAATGGTAATATGATGTTATGATGCATAATGTTGTAACCCAATTTTGGGTCATGCCCCAAAACTATCAGAAAATAGCAAAAATAAAATAAAATGGAAGATGGTGTCGGTAGAAAAAATCAAGTTAAAATTTTGAACATTTTGAAAAATCGAGTGTACCCTTTTGTGCCTGAAATGAAAAACGCGGATCCAAAGCTAAAGTAATTTATTATGAGATAAATCCGCGTATAAATAAGTCATAAAATATAATTATATTTTTATGGACCGATTTGATACAAACGTTGGTTAATATAATTATACTCCGAATTAATTTAGGTGCAGTTGAAGGTTTTAATTAAGCTTGACGACTTAATTATACTTTAAATTGATCAAATTAATTTTATTAAAGGCTTAGTCAATAAGAAATCAAGTGCTTAAATTTAATTCGGGCTCAATTGATTATATTTGAATTTTTGTTGATCAATTTGAATTTTTCAAGCCAATTAAGCGAAATCGGGGACCTAATTGAACAAATTAAGAGTTTTATGGTCGAAGGAGGAGCTATATTGCACAGATAAAGATCAAGGACCAAAGGTGCGCAAAAATAAAGTTAACTTTGGATTTTTTCACAAGGACATAATTGCACAAGATCATAAACTTAAGTTCAATTAAGGGTGCAATTGGAGGAGTAACAAATGAAGGGACCAAACTGTATTTTTGAGCCACCCGAAATCAGGAAGAGGGACCAAAAATATAATAAAAGTATAAAAATATAATAAATATAATAAAAAATGGTAAAAATTGAGCCACCCGAACCCCCATTTTTGGACAAAACATGCACATTGAGCCACCAAAGCTGCATTTTTCAAAATACCTTGAGCCATGCCCGGTTTGTTGTAACTCGTCTGATATAAAGAAGAAGAGGGCACGAGAAAGAAAGGGGGTGGATAAGCAAAAAACAACAGAAAAAAACCAAGGAAAAACCAGGAAGATTTTCACGGAGAAGGTTTTGAAATTTACGATACACGGTCTCGATTTTTCTCGGCGTTTTGGACTCGGTCGTACTGGATCTTGAGCTGAAACGAAGAAACTCTGCAGTTCCGGGCTCGACGTCCCTCTCGACACTCAAAAGGGAACCTCAACATCTCGGCTCTGGCTCTCTCACTTTCTCCCTGCTCCTACTCGGTTTTTTCTCTGCTCCCCTATCTCACTAAAACCCGTGGCTTTCCCTCTCGGTGCAAAGAAAAATCGCCGATCACCCCCCTCATCTCACTGTCAAAAAAAAACCATAGCATCCCCTCATTCTCTGGCATCTGTTCCTTCTTCTCTCTCGGCCTCACAAGAACCATAGGACCCTCATATTCTCCCAGCAAGCTGTCTCTCACCCCTCTTTCGGTCGCCGTTGCTCTCTCTCTCAAGGAAGCAATGACCCTGACGTCCCTCTTTCTCCAGCTACGCTGAAACGTAGAACTCATCCATTCCACCTCGGACAACATCGGACCAGTCGCCGAGCACCTCGACCATCGCCTCCGTTGAGTCGGCAGCGACGAGCAGCTCGTCATAGTAAACAAGCTCCGGCGACTTCAAGTCCCTTTCCAGCGAGCACAGGCGGCCATTTCAAAACCACCACGACTGGAAGAATCACCACAACATCCTCTACACCCGGTACCCACCATTTCCCCATTCTTTACACTTGAAAAACCCGCACATTCATTGCACTCGTACACCATCTTCTACAAAAACGCCTGCTATCGTTGAGAGTAACCGGGTAGGCGTGAGTCGGTACGGGCCACGGCCCGACTGCGTGAACGTCTGAGCCACGCCCAGGCCGAGACCGTCTCGAGCCACGGCCCAGACCGAGACCGTCTGGGCCACGACCAGGCCCCGGCTAGAGAGCCTGGTCGGCGACCAGGATGATCGAGGTGAGTGGCGATCCACTCACCCGAAAATAATATAATATATATATTATAATAATATAATAAAATAATAATAAAAATATAATAAATAAAAATAAAAAAATAAAAAATGTTTTCTTTTTTATATACAAAAAAAAATCTAAAAAAATATGTGTTATTTTTCTTGCATAAGGCCAATACACTAGCATGTTTTAAAATTGTTTTCTTAAAGAAAAAATATATTATCTTGGGTTTTGAAGAAAAATGAGTTTTAGCATGGATTTTTGCAAAGAAAAAAAATCATTTATTGCATTTTTTGAGATTTTACAACACATTTGTAAAATCCAAAGGGTATTGGCCAATATTCAAAAAAATATAAAAAAAACTTTTCGGTGATTCATATTAGTTTTTTTGAGTTTGGATAAATTCTATCCAAAATATTCGGCGTAAATAATATATCGGCAACATGTAAATATTTTTTTTTTTATATATATATTTTAGCAATTATAAGACAAACAAAAACATCAAGCAGCTTACCTTAGGTAGGGCGTACTAGGGGTGCTAAAACCTTCCCTTTACGCAACCAGTCCCTTACCCTAGAATCTCTGAAAGACCAGTCATAGGTTTCCTAGTAACCATAATACTAGGTGGCGACTCCCTTTTTATAAAAATAGATAATCCCCCGACACATAATAATTCTCCCCGCGCATGGGGACCAGTCGCAACGACGCCGCTCCCAGCCTAATTTTTGGGGTGCGACACATAATATAACTCAAACCAATCAAACAATAAAATGTGCGCTTTATGTAGTTCAGTGAAGTTGAATAGAATTAGATCTATAAAAAACAAAATTCATAGTTTAAAAAGATAAATTAGGAAACACGCCGCAAGTTATATGGATTTATTGTCTCAATCAAAGTTGTCAATACCGTTCCGATCAGTCGTTCCGGTTTTGGAGCGTTTCGGCGTGCCGTTTCGGGGTTGTACTGTTCATATATACATATATATATAATTAAAATATTAATTTAACAAGCATAATTAAAATTTAAGATAAATTAACTTTAAATTATACAATATAAACACAAAGTCAAACAAACATAATCTTAAAATTAGAAAAAAAATCACAAGTTAATCAAAATAAAGAGGATTTCAAGGTAGAACGACACACCGGAGCGACACACCGGAGCAGTGCTTGAGGCGTTTAGTAGAATTTCAAGCGAACGGAATTAAAGCCGAGATGAAAGCGGCGTTGTTTCATCTCAATTTTTCAACGGAATTGAGAACTTTGATCTTAATCATTCAAACGAGACTTACATAATTCAATAGCATTCAGCTATGTTATAATGATCTCCCCTCTCTGTTGGATTTTTGTAAACAATATCATTATGTATTCAAACAGACTTTGAATCCATTTTGCATGAAAACAACAAACAATTTTCAATGTAGAGTCATAATTCTTTACAAAAACACACATCAAAAGGTGTCTTCCACTTTTATTAGAACTTTCGGTGCAAAATGTAATCACCCCGGGATATCAAGTTGTTTCCTCTTTTATTAGAAGACCCTTGTCGAGTTACAAAGATAGAACTTTGTGTGTGTGTGTGTGTAACTAGTAAGTGGATCTAAACATATTATCTATATATCTAAAACGCATCAGTTAAATGTACAGTAAATTACTGTAGATTGGATATTTTGCATTTGTACTCCACAGGAATACAAATGCCTCTTTTCTTTTTTTTTTAAATTTCGTTTTTTTTTTAAATTCTTTTTTTTTCTAATTTTTTTTTTCTTTTTAAATTCTTTTTCTATAAATTTCGTTTTTTTTTAAATTCTTTTTTTTCTAAATTTCGTTTTTTTTAAATCCTTTTTTTTCTTATAAATTTCGTTTTTTTTCTTTTTAAATTTTTTTTCTAAATTTCATTTTTTTTTAAATCCTTTTTTTTCTTATAAATTTTGTTTTTTCTTTTTAAATTCTTTTTTTTTCTAAATTTCGTTTTTTTTCTTTTTAAATTCTTTTTCTTTTCTAAATTTCGTTTTTTTTTTTAAATTATTTTTTTCTTTTAAATTTCGTTTTTTATTTTTAAATTCTTTTTCTATAAATTTCGTTTTTTCTTTTTAAATTCTTTTTTTTTTCTAAATTTCGTTTTTTTCTTTTTAAATCCTTTTTTTTCTTCTAAATTTTGTTTTTTTTCTTTTTAAATCCTTTTTTTTTTCTAAATTTCGTTTTTTTTAATCCTTATTTTGGAAAGTGTTGCTTTTCGTTTGTTTTTTTTATTTTTTTAAATCTTAATTTTAGAAAATTACTCTGTAAAAGTTGTTTTCGTTTGTTTGTTTTCTTAACTTGGATATCAATGACAGCTTACACGTATCACGATTAATCTCCGGATCTATTTTTTTCCTTTTTTTGTTTCCACTTCTACATTTCCCCCCTTTTTTCCACTTATATTTTTTCCCCATGACCGGGGTGTCCGAGTTATTTTATGCACAGCATGATTTTTTTTTCTCATTACTGTTTAAAAAGGTGTTTTTCCCTTGCATTGTTTTTTTTAATAACCATGCTTTTTTTTTTAATAATAATGTTCACAGTTCAATACTGTTTGAAGAGGTGTTTCTGTTTTTTTATTTTAATCGGGTTTTTTTCTTTTAAACACTGGGTATCCGATTCATGACTTATGCGCACCGACTAATCTCTGAATCCATTTATTATTATTATTTTTTATTATCACTTACATATTTTTTTTCATGACCAGGATCTCCGGATTAGTTAACGCGCCTCATGATATTTATATGTTTTTTTATTTATTTTTGTTAAAGTTTCTAGAATATTTTTAATCTTTCATTAATTATATGTTCTGATATTTATTGGATATTATCTCATACGAATATATATAGGGATAAAAAAACATGACCTTGGATCTTTTGAATAAAAAAAATTAATATCAGTATTCTTAAATACATTTACTATAATCATATAATGAATAAATCGAATAACATAAAAAAAAATTGTCTTCGAATTTTAATTTTTTACTTAACACAATAACAATAACAATAATAATTTAATTGTTTTTCTTGCTTACTCTTTTGTTATTGTTTTTTTCTCTCCATATAATCTAATAATTTTTATTGTTTTGACAGTGATGACAATGATTTTTTTTTAATTTTCTTAAATTTTCTAGGATAATTTTAGTCTTTCATTAATTATATGTTCTAATATTTATTGGATGTTATATATATATATATATATAGGGAAAAGAAAACATGACCTAGGTTTTTTGGAATAAAAACATTAATATCATTTTAAAATTAATATTGAAATTTGGTACTCTTTTGTTTAGATTTATTTCTTAAAAACAAATTTATAATATTTTCATTTTTAATATTTTAAATATAATATTGTTGGGGAAAAGATAAACTAAAAATACATATTTACGTAGGTTATCTGCAATTACAAAATATACAGCGTCCCTTTCCATTTGGATTACATAAATTTTATCAATTATAACTATACTAAATAAATATTAAACTAATAAAATACAATACATATAAAAACAATAATTTTTTTACATAGATAAAAAACACCACGATCGCATGGATATACCGCTTCGTGTAATCTATAAGATTGAAGAACATGAATAATTTGACATAACAACCAAGGAAAAAAAAGAAATTAAAAAAAAAAACCAAATTGTAAATTTTATATACAACGACTTAGAATTTGAAAAATTAAATCAAAAATAAATAGAAGTTTAACGAAAGATTATAAAAATATATTTTATCATATTTGCCAAAGCATGATTATATAGAAAAATGTGAATGGAGATTTGTCGTGAAAACATAGTATGTTGTAATTTGTAACTAGAAAACATACGATGAGTAAAAAGATTCAGTAATTTGTCCTGAAAACATAGAATGTTGTTACGAGAAAATAAATGGCCTGTCCCATACGGATTTTGGCCATGCATGTAATGACACAAGGATGACATAAGCTATAGGGGACTCATTTGTCTTTTCCTACGTACGCGGATTCAAGATCAGGTGACACGGCAACTTGGATAGAGATACTGAAATTCAATTAGGTATATCTCGAAGGTCAGATTGCCTCTTAAATTCAAAAGGTATTAAAGTAATATTTTTGAAAATTTTAATTTTTGATATTATTACATTGAGATACTCTAAAAATATCAATAAAAAATAATTAAAAATAAAACATTTAAGATGAGTTGATTCCCAAAACACAAGTTAACATGGAGAAATGTATTTGTTTGTAACTGTGGTTAAAGTTGTTTTTAAGAATATTAAAATAATATATTTTTTTTTAATTTTAAAAAAATTATTTTTGATATCAGTATATTAAAATATTTAAAAATATAAAAAAAATTAAAATAAAAAAAATTATTTTTAAAAAAATTTAAAACACAATAATAAATACCGTGTAATCCATCCATCCCCCACCCCACTCGTTTCAATAATGTCGGTCCAACATCACAAAATTCACAATCCCCGTCATCATCATGGCAAATTCTGTACCATACTTTCAACAAGGGCCGTACACTTGTTATCACTTTCCCACCACCGCAAGTCTTGTAACCTGCTGCTTCTCTTACCCTATCGCATTGCTTCTCTTAAATGTGTTTTAGTTTTATATAGTTGTGGTTGAGGGTTTTTATTCAAGTGAATGTTTTGATTTTGGAGTTATTTTGGTGTCAGTCATCTGTTACATATATAATTATATATATAAAAATATTAATTTAAAAGTATAATTTAAATTTAAATTTTTTTATTTAAAATATTTTAATATTTTTAAATTATTTTGATGTATAAATGTCAAAAATAATTTTTAAAAAATAAAAATAGATTTAAACCCGAACGGAATCGAGGCATTCGACCGAATTTGGCCGAAATTTCTGAACGAGTCTGAATTAAAACCAAGTTGAAAACAACGTCGTTTTATCTCAGTTTTGTAAATGAAACTGAAAGTTCCGGCCAGAACGGAACGGAATTAACTACTATAAATTTTATATGAAAGTTGGGTCAAATATTTCATTGATAGCTTCAAGCAATTTCAGGCCTGTATCCACCGTTAAAGAAAAGTCAACAGCTCTAATAAAGCAATCAACGGCATTCAAATTTAAGGGTGTTTGGTAAACGCTCCAAAACTATTTGTTGAAAAATTTTGATTTTTTTTTGTGCTGAACAAAAGATTTGTAGTGTTTTGTACAAAAAAATTAATGTATTGATATGAAAATAATTATTAAGAATTAAAAAATCATTATTTTAAATATATTTTTAAATAAAAAATAATTTAAAAAACAACGCATTCTACCAAACCCCCTCTACTTTGGACCGCACCACATCAGATTTAAGAATGACTAGATAGTCAGACAAGACGGTGTAAAAACATGCAGAGAAACCCAAAGACAAAGCAAAGGAAACTCCAGCGGAGGTAGAAAAGTCTATTTTCAGGTGAAGAAAGCATTTCAAAGAAGTTTCTATCTCAGAAGAAAAATATTAATGGTTAGTTTCTCTGCCCTTTTCTCCTAACTTTCATACAACTTGTTAAATAAGATTATATTTGGTCTTTGCGATTTTCATTAGTTCCAGATTCTTTGAATTCTGGGCAGTTATAAATCTCCTCGATCAACTTGTCTCTTGTTCAACTGGCTTAGATTTTCTTAAAGTTTTTGTCTTGCTTTGAATATTTTGTTTTGTTAAATGGTTTGTTGCCCTCCAACCTACCTCACATCACAATCAAAAGTTGGGTTTTTTTTTTTCCTGTTTGTGAAGATACCATTCAGAGGGACATCACCCTTTTGCCTACAAAACACTGGCGTGTTCATAGTCGAAGCCTTTATATTTTTTTCTTCAAATCCAATCTTGAGGCTTATGTCTATCTGGATATCTACTAAATTTCAGGATTTGCTGCCATGACCTTTGCCATTTCATCTTGAATCCATTTTCCCACTTCAGGTACATGCCCTGTCTGTTAAAAAAAACATAAGAATTCAGGATTGAGTGCTCATAGGACCTCTACTGCTGATTGCTGTCCTTCCTTGTGATTTTTGCTTATGCCATTTGTAATTGATTGTCTGTGTATTCTTGGATGTTCAGCAGATCTCATTTTTTTCAGAAGATTTTGCGTTGCTACCTAAAAAATAAAGATTCTCTGCAAGCACTGCTTAGCACTGAATAAGCCTTGTCTGTTGCACATAAGAAGAACCTGGACTTAATTCTCTGTCTGTTTCCCTTTCTGATTGAACATAGCAGTCTTCTCCTTGTCACGAAGGGAAGATCTTTAATGTCAATTATACCTTGTTTTCGAAGGAATTTGAACTCGATCAGTAAAAGCCATCCAAGAATTAAGTCTATTTTCAGAGAATTAAGGGCTCTCTGCAATTAAAAGGACACGCAAACAAGTTTATTCAATATATTTGCATCTTTACTCAGGCTAAATCTCCACTGTCTATAATTCAGAATTCGGTTTTCTTTCTTTTACTTGAGTGCTCCTCAATCTATGTATGTAGGCTTATATTTTGCTTGTTGCTGTTCCGCCAAAAGTTTTCCTTGACATTGTTTGTCCCTGAATGCAGACACCCTATAAATCTCATCTGGATTTCAAATCTAAGGGGCTTCTCCAGGTGATTATTTTACATTTCTTTTGAAGAGAGTGGTAGCGTTGTTTGATCGTTCTCATGAATGACAATTATTAACAAGTTATATCCTGCCAATTTGATGACAGTGACCCCATCCTCGGATTATATGAGAACCATCGCACTTCAAAACTGAGTTAATTTAGAGAAAGATCATGTCTTTGGTTGGGTCTGCAGAACTCTCTGCCAGAGCATACGAAAGTCATGAGCTGTACCCGCTGACGGGGAGCAATGACAACTCTGGTTTGTCTGCCCAAATGTTCGGCCCTGATAAACGTCAGAACATGTATATGACCGATTCTTACTCCTGTGAGAGTTATGAGAAGTACTTCCTTGACTCCCCAACAGAAGAAATAATGCAACCATCAAGTTCTGGCATTTCAGGGAATTCAGCTCGTCCACAAGAGGCATCTTCCTACCAGCCAAGAAAGAGTTCAGGTTCAACCATGTTCCCTCAAGATCCATACAGTGCTTCTTTCAATTTGACCACACCCTGCGATGGCTATCAATTCATTTCCGAGTCAGATTACTTGGACATTGAGAGCCCAGATCAACTAGATTATGATGAATATAAGATGAAGTTAAAGCTTCAGGAACTAGAGAGAGCACTTCTAGAGGATAATGAAGAAGATGAGGAGGATGTCATGTTTGGAAATAGTCAAAGCATGGAAATGGATGCAGAGTGGTCTGATCCAATCCAGAATGAGATGCTCCATGGTTCTCCCAAGGAGTCATCATCGTCAGATTCTAATCTAAGTAGCATCAGCAGTAATAAAGAAGTATCACAGCTATCAGCTCGGACTCCCAGAAGATTGCTTTTTGAATGTGCTAATGCAATCTCGGAGGGAAACATTGAGAAAGCATTGGCATTAATAAATGAGCTCCGTCAACTGGTCTCAATTCAAGGAGATCCTCCACAGAGGATTGCGGCCTACATGGTGGAAGGACTTGCAGCTCGTATGGCTGAATCTGGAATATATCTCTATAAATCTCTGAAATGCAAGGAGCCTCCTTCTGATGATAGGCTTGCAGCTATGCAGATCCTTTTTGAGACCTGCCCTTGTTTTAAATTTGGATTTATAGCAGCAAATGGTGCAATGATTGAAGCATTTAAAGGTGAAAGGAGAGTTCATATAATAGATTTTGACATAAACCAGGGGAGTCAATACATGACACTGATACAAACACTCGCTAACCAACCAGGTAAGCTGCCAAACTTGAGGTTAACGGGGGTTGATGACCCCGAGTCAGTTCAAAGATCTGTTGGTGGTCTGAGGATCATTGGGAAAAGGCTTGAAAAGCTAGCAGAAGAACTTAAGGTCCCATTTGAGTTTCATGCGGTGGCCTCCAAGACTTCAGTTGTCAGTCCATCTATGCTGAACTGCAAGCCTGGGGAAGCACTTATAGTGAATTTTGCTTTCCAACTCCATCACATGCCTGATGAGAGTGTTTCAACGGTAAATGAGCGAGACCAGCTTCTTCGGATGGCTAAGAGCTTAAATCCAAAACTGGTAACTGTTGTTGAGCAAGATGCGAACACTAATACCGCCCCCTTTTTCCCGAGATTTACTGAAGTTTACAACTATTACTCTGCTGTGTTCGATTCTCTTGATGCAACTCTCCCACGAGAAAGCCAGGACAGACTGAATGTCGAGAAACAGTGTCTGGCACGGGACATAGTAAACATTGTAGCATGCGAGGGAGAGGAAAGGATCGAGAGATATGAAGTTGCCGGGAAATGGAGAGCAAGGATGATGATGGCAGGCTTCACTTCGTGCTCAATCAGTCCCAGCGTGGTGGATTTGATTCGGAAACTCATAAAGCAGTATTGCGATAGATACATGTTGAAAGAGGAAGTGGGTGCACTTCTTTTTGGATGGGAAGACAAAAGTTTGGTTGTGGCTTCAGCATGGAAGTAGCAGCTACCGTTTAGTTACTGGAACAGCCGTGGCACTCGAGCATATTAGTAGAATGTTCGTGCAGGTTGCCTGTGCTAATAGTTGTGTGATAAAATTGCATACTGATATGTGATCTTATTAGCCACACTGACTTGCGATTGTTCTGTAAAGTTCTTTTCCAGAAGTGATGTCGTCAGATTGCTGGTGATCTAACATTATCCACTTCTCTTTTACTCCATGCTTTGCTTACCTGTCTTCATTTTAATGTTTGCTTTATCAATTGGCATAGAAAATCTCCCTGACATTCTCAGGGTTCTTGGCTTAGAAAATCTCCATATCCCCAAACCTCGCCTTTCTATCAAAACCTGGCAGCCCACCCTCTACCACCACTAGGGCTCTATACCTTTCACAGTTATTCTTTATTCCCCTGCCAGCAAACGTCCTCGTAGCGACGGTCCTGTTGTTCTGAGAGGACAAATAACAATCACCAACCCGGCACCCCACTCATCTCAATCTGCCAAGTGATTTGTTTTCTTTTCTCCGTGTTCTTAAATCTTGAATTAATAAGAAAAAAAGACGAGCGGCTCGAGGAGCATGGGAAGCGTATAATAACTAGAAATGTCTCTTTAAATTTTTCGAGCTAGATTATTCAACTAATAAATCAATAATTCAGAACCCTAAGAAGTAACGCGGCTGGGTAGGCCAGATTAATGGCTGCAAGATGGATGAGAAATGGGAAGAGAAGCAACACAAGTGATGCCAATTGCATTAGATTTCCATGTAAAATTTACACAGTTTCCTTACTTTTAAATGAATGAAGTCACGACATAAATATAAAATCTGCTCACTATCCTCTCTTTTTTACCACCGATGTGAAAAGCTTGATACAAAAGCAACACCGACAGATAACAGGTCAAAAAAACAAAACCGTTCTGTATCTGGCATTTCCTCAGCTCTTCACACCCACAAAACATAACGCCACTTCAGCTTGAGCCTGGAGCTCTTCCAAGACCTTTACAATCTTCTCACGAGATATTGCAGTTTCTTTCTGCTCTGCGAGCATTTTCCTTACCCTTCATCAAGAGGAGAAAGAACAATAAAGATGACGCAGCAAATTGAAAATTCACGATGAAAGGTTGAACAACTAATAAGGTACTGCTTCATTATGTGCCTACACAGATTTATGGGGTTCACATAGATTTCAAGTTGTGAAAATTTTTGTATCATTATGTATTATACCATAGATGTTTAGAAACAGGCTGTGTCATATACACTAAACCAATGAATAATCAAATTAGTTTACTCAAGTGTAGCCTTTAAACAGCTTCTGTTTTCCCTGATACAAGTACTAGAATAGACATTCCAAGTGAGAAATTAAAATCAATACAGAGTGAGCTGCGAGAAAGATATTAGACCAGTCCATTACTTCAAGTCTCTATTGTAAACATACAAATGTAATATCAAGACAAAGAATCCCATGGTTCCCATATATGGAAGCCAGAGCTTAATGCAAGAGGTGGGTGCGTTACCATACTTGTAGCCTGTCCAAGTACGCACTATCACAGGTCATTAAAAACAAAACAAAAAAAGTTGAATATTGTACGATGTGTCTCCTCAACAATAAAATATGTTGAGCAATAACCTATCAGCATGACCACTCACTAAAATAAACTCATTGAACATGTTTGGGAGTTTATGATCAATTTTCATTGTCCAATAATTGTCATATTACACCAGGACCAGATCATTGTTAACGGTTTTCCTTCGATAAAGAGAGCAAAACCACGCTCATCCTAATTACTCGCCAGTTTTGGGTGGTGTGAAGGCAGCATTATAGGAGGGCATTTACTGGATAGGAATTACCTATCCATGTTATCTTTCGTACAAAACAGTATTTGCTTAATGCTCCTTGTGTTATGAATTATGTGTCAATTTTCTATATGGATGCACCCCCTTTATTCTTGTATATAGTTTTTTACTTGCAGAAACTACACTTCAAAAGTCTGTCTTTCAAAATATGAGGATTAAATTACTATCAGATAAACTATTATTGAATGTTTGCTTTTCAGTTTTCTTTATTCCATATTTAAAGCATGAAATTAAGTGATTCTGAAAGCAAAGAAAGAAACATGGCATAGTAAATGAAACAAAACGTTCTATAGCACATTAAGAACACGTACCTATTCACTATTGCTGTATCTCCATGTCCAGTGCAAATTATTAGCATGGTATTAGTTGGTAACGTGGAGTAGAGGCAACGAACTCGAGCATCCATCTGAGTAAGAATTTCCTTCAGTTGGGATGTCATATTGCATTTCATGCCTTTTCTGTTGGTTGACTTCTTTTCACATGTAAGTAATGATATCATCTCTGCAAGTTTTCCATTTAACTTCTCTTCATCGTCTGCTTGTTTCTTGAAATAGGAATTCAACTCTGAAAATTGGGTCCAGACAAAGTGTACTCCATCATTCTTAACCTACAACCACCACTATTCAAATAAGCATACCACCACTGATCAAAGAATAAACAAAACATCCAGAGCCAATTCCAAATATACCTCCTTTCTAGCTTTCAAAAGTGCTTCCTCATCAGAAGACACAGGCAATGAATGGGATGAACCAGAAGCGTACCGCTTTACTATGGAAATATCATCAATGAATGAGGAAGTTTTACCACATTCACTCAAAACTGTAAGGAGTTTTCTCCTCACAAATGATGGGGGAGACCCAAAATCAGGTCCTAACAGGAGCCAGAAGCATAGAATATAGGTAAGCATCTAGAAATGAATTTATACAACACAGAACAATGCAGTGAACTACAAAAGCAAATGCTATCCACAACTTCACTTGCCATTTCTTATCTTTAACAATGCCAGATCCATAGTAGCTCTTGCATCTTCAATGCTGTCATGCCCAGCCTCTGACTGCTGTATCTCTTGAGAAAGAAATCTCTTTGAAAGAACTCGAAGAGCGGTTTTATAATTTCCACCTCGGGGATGTTTGTATAATAGTGCAGTATCAATTACCAATTCATGAGAGATCTTTAAAGCTAACAAATCATTCTCCAGGGAATGCCCAACCAGGATGGTCTCTTTGTAAACCAGCTTTAGAAATTCTTCCTGAATACAGGAAGCAACTGTAAAAAAATGAGAAAATGATATCTTATGAAAGAAATCAATCAGTAAATCAACATTAGACTACCAGTAGAAACTGCATCAAATTGGGAAAAAAGAAAGTTGATTAGAGCAACAAACCTGAATGTCTTTAAGTCTTGTGGTTACCCCGTCCAACATCTCATATGTAATCCCACTAAACCTGAAAAGATGAATGAAGTGTTAGTAATAAAAAAAAAATATTAGTCATTTTTTCCAGACAAATTTTCCCTAATCCAGGTTGGGGAGAATCATTTGTTCGACAGAATTCCAACCAAACAAACAAAGGGGATGGGAAAGCAGAGTATTTAAAATATAGAATCTCTTGAGAAAAGGAAAGAAAGCTCCAACTGCTAACATACAGAATGTAGAAAATGAAGTTGATCGACATTATTATAACCATGCTGACAAACTGGTCATTTATGTTTTAAAAGTAATTCTAGTTTTTGTGAGTCCGTCAGAGGTTCAGACCATAGGAGGACATGTAACCCCTCAAACAGCCCAAGAAAAACCTCTACACTCCTTATCACCATCATTAAGAAAATAAAAGTACATATCAAAAACCAAAAAGGTTGGGATTCCATCAGCAGGTTTAACAAACTATTAAAAAATACCTGGTATTATAATCAACAATATCATTTGAGGGTTTAACCAATTTATCCAACACTACCTGCAAAAGGCCAGTCAAGGTGAAAAACAAAACCCATACAACTAATAACCAAATTCACGAGGACAACAGGTAGAGAGTCGTAAGAGATATAATAAAGATTCAATATACCTAGGTATGACCAAAAGGGGGTATTTCCTTCACTCTTTTCTTTTACAAATAGAAGGGAAATGTATTTAATTTTCCAGGAAAAAAAAGAAAAAAAAGAAGCACTCTTGCATGATTTCAGAGCCCATGAATTTAAACAGTTATTTTAAACCATTCCACTAGTCATTCTCAGAGAATGGGATAAGAAACTTACCCACTGCCTCTAGCCAACTCATGTTGGCATGCAGCTTACATGCCCCACGAATGTTGGCCTATGACAAGTACAATAATGGTAAAATAACACTAGACGCAAGAGGGCATGAAAGAACAGTACAGACTATAGATATCTGATGAGTCAACTGGAAGATGAATCAATGTTTTCAGATAAATCAAATAATAGTTAGAAAAGAGTTGTAAGATATAAAAATAAATAATTGATATGTAAATGCCAAGAAAATATCATCTTAAGAAGATTAATTTATGTTAGGGAACCCAAGCACACTGGTTTACACACAAATGAAAAATAACTACCTTTCAGAATAAATTCTACTGCAGTTACCAATACCAACAAAAATGCCTTTCCAAGACAGCAAACAAACAAAAAAATGAAAAGCTTACCTGTCCTTCAATATCCACCAGGGTCACTCTTGTTAGCTCAAAACCCTCATTTGTGATACACTATCAGACGAGAACAAAAGAAAAGAAGAGACCAAGTCAATAAGAGTGCATCATATAAACTATCAGCTAAACCATATAAACTATCAGCTAAACCCTGCGCCATTATGATCCAGATAGTACAAACAAAGCACTTGAGACAATTTCATCCATTGAACACACATTCCTTCCTGTCACCATTTTATTAGTTAACAAATAATTTTCAGCTGCTGTTTAAGTAGAAATGCACATGAATTTAAAGAAACAACTTTGAACAAACCAACAACATTACTTTTTAAATTTGAATTTACATGCTGCATTGCTATAAGTGGAGCCACTTCCACCCATAAAGATCATTCTGTTTGTATTAGTGAAGAAAAAGAGATTGTTCATCGCATCTATGGTAGCTTATTTTTCATTATTTATTTTCAATGTTGGACTTCCTTAATATACCTATATAGGAGCATGCCTATAACCATACATTTTCATGGACAAAAACCAGACTGAAGGTTTCATGATATCCTCTCTCCCACATTGACTTCTACTTGCCCTTTCCTATTTTCTTTTTGTTTGACAAATAGAACCAAGAGTAGCCTTTGAGTAAATATAAAAGAAGAAGAAAAAAGGAAACTGTTGAAATGGTAGCAAAAGTGGAAGAATGAAGATGACAGTATAGCATAACAGTTAACACTCCAACAATATTCCCTACACAAAAAATATCACAGCTGACCCTAAATTTCCCTAGGAAAAATAAGTTACTTAAAGCTCAAATTGACTCTAATAAGTACAGTTGTGTTTAAGTAGAAAGCTGACACTATATCACTGAATTCTTTCAAGCCATAAACTTTTATACCAAATTAAACTCATTGAAGATTAACAATTCTTATACTTAAGCTAAAACATGATGTAAGCTTCAAAGCATGACACACATCTTACCATTTCGCAGTCAAGTGCCAATATATCATAGGAACCAGAACCTGAAGGTGCAGAAACTGTAGAAACAAAACCTACAAGACAAAATTCGCAAAAAGAGTCATGAAATAACAGAATGATTGGAGAAATGAGGATGAAAAGATCATGGAAAAAAAAACAATACAACAATACAAGTGATCCATGTTACCTGATTGATTGATGCAATATCCATTGTCTTCTAGTTCTTTAGCGGTAAGTGTGTAATATGAGAGTGGGAAAGGTAAATCTTTCAAGAGTCCTGCCGATGATTTATTTTCCATGCTAGAATTGTTTATTTCTGCATCATGATAACTGTTAGTTGCCTTGACATAGAAAGGAAAATGATAACAAGACTATCAAGTTTATAATTAAAGGAAAATTTCACATTGCAAAGACCATCTACAAATTCATTGTTCACATAGAAACTGATGGAGAGCTTATAGAGGCTTGAGCACCCTTTTTTACAAAGGTTAAGCAATATCAATATTTTATTGATGTTGAGGTGGAGTTCAATGTTGTCAAAAGGCACTTAGGCACTCGCTTAATCTCTACAGGTGAGGCAAGGCCACAACACTCAAGCAATGAATTTCAATGAAGCGTAGCCTAGGCTAAGCGTTTGGAAAGTGGGCATCAAGGGTTAAAGTCAGTGCTTGCTTGAAATACATCTTTTCAAAAGCAATTCACATAAAAAAGAAATATTTAATAAAAAATCAATTATATTTAATTCTATGAAAATAGAAAATAATTAGGTTTCTTGAAGATAACAAACATATCAAAGAGTAAGATTGAAGATTAGGGCTTGCAGGGGACTTGCAATTTGTGTGGATCGAGGAAAAAAGAGAGCAAATATGTGACTAGGAGATTGAAGACAAAGGAAGAGAGGTAAAAAAAACAAAGAGAAACAAACCACTGAGGAAGAGAAAGGAAAGTTTTTTATTTTATATATCGATATATTATCAAGGAATCATCTCACCTAAAAGATTAAGTTATTCAGTGAGGTCCCAAAATATTATTTATATTATTTTCTAACAAGTACTTTTAAGTGAAAGTCTTTTGAACTTGAAACTAGTATAGACCCACACTACCTTGTGGTTAATTTTTATAAAACAGAATGAGGGTGGTAAGATTCGAACTCATGACCGCCGGGCAACAAAGTTTTGATACCATGTCAAGGAACTGTCTCACCTAAAAGCTTAAGCTATTAAGTGAGGTTTTAAGATATTATTTATACTATTCTCTAACATGTATTTATTTGAAAAAGGGAGAGCACGACCATCATTTAAATAATATCATTTTCCACTTCATGCCCTAGGATTCTGCTTTTGCATCATCTACCCACTCTCTCCTAGTTTGGGTATCTTGTTATGGCATTGTAGATGATCATCGCGTGGACCAGTTTGAACTCTCACTATTGACAGAGATTTGGTTGTCTTTGGATTGTAGATTTTGAGCTATTAAGTGAGGTTTTAAGATATTATTTATATTATTCTCTAACGTGTATTTATTTGAGAGGGAGATCATGACCATCATTTAAATATTATCATTTTCCACTTCATGCCCTAGGATTCTGCTTTTGCATCATTTTACCCACTCTTTCCTAGTTTGGGTATCTTGTTGTAGCATTGTAGATGATCGTCGCGTTGACCAGTTTGAACTATCACTATTTACAGAGATTTGGTTCTCTTTGGATTAGAATTTGCGTCAGGAGTAGACCCCATTGTGATGTGGGCCTCCCAATTACTTGTTTTCAATCAATGGCTCATACTAGGTTTTAAGGTGAGCCTTAGTTCAATCCCTAAAATTACCTTGTTCTCAATTGAGTTGTTAGCATTTTATTGATTTTGCTTCAAATATAGTTTATTATATATTTTCTTTTGATTTTCTAATGATCTAGTCTTAATTGGAAAGATAAATATTTTAGATTTATATATTATAATATATATAAAATAATTTATACCATATCCCTAGTCCATTTAGGCATGCGCCTTGTGCCTCGGGCATTTTACAGGCTTGGCACCTTTTGCCTTTGATAACACAATTGGTTTATAAGATGAGCTGAATACTATAGATTCATACAGTTGACCCTGACTATTTTTGGATCGAAACATTGTTTTTTTTATAAGAAATATCAATATTCAAAAGCACAAGTAGACAACCAAATTATGGAAGATTGTAGAATGCCTGATATGATCATGAATAAGAAATTCAACTGACATAGCATAATATCAGGTGGAAGGAACTGAGTTAATGAATCTAAGACCTTGTTCAGAAGTCAGGACAGCTTTCCTTGAAACTGAATGGGCTTCATTTCTCTTTCTTTTCATCTTGCATGTTAGAAGCGCATCTACTGTCTGCATTCCATCTGATACACAGCTAGCATGGAAGAAAAAAAAAGTCATCAGGTAGCTACAGAGCACAGTAACTAAGTAGTCTGTCCACCAAAAAAACAAGAACAGTAACTAAAGAAAGAACAATCATCACCAACCTAAGAGATAAAAGTGGCAATGGGTTCCCACAACACTCTTTAAAGCCAGCAAGCAACTTAGACTGTGATATGTATAAAGCTGCATCCAGACCAGGTACATAAAGCATAACCACCTTCGGAATCAGAGGTTTGTTCTGCAAAATGCAAATGTTATTTCCATGATACAGAATTCAATCAGGGTACTAAATGCAGTCCTTTGAAACATAGCAGGATAAGGCAAAGAAAGGAATCTCCACAGAGTGTTCAATTTCAAAGATAACACACAGCATGAAAATCTACAGTGTCAGCAAAAGATCAGACACAAACTAGAATCTGGGACATAAATTATAAAGATTAAGGAGAAGCAGCATTCCACACTTTTCTATGAAGCAGATGGAGTAAGCCACCCAACACAACTAAAACATGCTCAAAGCTGAAACACCTTTTTAGTTTCACCAAGAGACTCTGTTTACCAACATACTAACCGAGCTTCATTTTTTATTCTTCTTTTTTTTAATTCCTTTGTTAAGAAAAGAAATTGCAAAAGGGGGGGCATTTCTCTACCTTGATAAACACCCACGATGGCATGAATCCTTCAGAAAGCACCCAAGTTACAAGTCCTTGAACGTCCTGCGTCACAATTAACTCATTTCTCAAAAGTTTCTAAACTTCTTTTCCAAAATTTAGGAAATTCATTAAAAATGTGACCTACTTGCAGATTCAAAGTTGAGTTTGTTTCTGGCGTCTTGAAAACAACTTCCGCTCTGGCCTGCAAACATAACAATAAAATCCGATCAACACAACATTCAGTACAATGCTGTCCCAATTTAGAAGCAAAGTGACAAAACCAACATGAAAAAGGAGCAAAAAAAACAAGCATACTAAATGCAGATTATTTTTAAGCCCCTATGTTAGTTAGGGTTTCACAATGCTGCACAATGCACTCCATAAACAGAGCCTCAATTAATAAGATAACAATTTGGAGATTTCTTTAGCTACTAATCCAGAAACTGAGCTCAACTTTCTCCCATTATCATTATAGATTATAATTAAGAAAAAATGACACGCAACAAATAAGTAGCAGCAGCAACAATAATAATAATAATAATAATAATAATAATAATAATCTTGATTAAATATATAGACTAAACAAAGCTATAGATAGAAGTAAATAAATAATTAATCAAAGAGTGAAATGAGCAAACACAAGAATATGTAAAATTAATAAAAGAAAAATAGAGAAAGTGATAATACATCTGGTCCATAGATATCGTAAAATTTATTCTCCTTGCTGCTGCAATCGCTCGTTTTTTCCTCCTTATCCTCGCTTTGACGCTCAGCGGAATCTCCCATTTTCTTTCTGTTCTGTTTTTCTCTCTTCTTCCAAAAGCAAAAACACAACACTAGCAGAACAGGACGTCCGTTGCCAGAGAAGTAAGAAAACCCTTGCACAAATTTGGGCTTATTATATATTTAGATTGCGTTGGGCTTGGGCCCTTTTTTAAGCGCCTATATTGGGCGGGCCTCCTAAATAAAGAAAAGGGAAGGAGGTCTCCTGGGCTAACAGTAAAGCCGCAAAGAAACACACATTAACACAAAAAATCGAGAAGGTAGCAGACAGAATCCTGAGGGAGAGAGCGAGAAAGAGAGATGTCGGTGAAGTTGCAGCAGCCGGTAGGGCAAAAACGCCTGACGAACGTGGCAGTGGTTCGATTAAAAAAGCATGGTATGCGTTTCGAGATTGCTTGTTACAAGAACAAGGTCCTCTCTTGGCGCTCTGGCGTGTAAGTGTCTTCTTCTTCTTGTTCTTCTTCCTTTTCCTTTCCTTTCATTTCAAATTTATTATTATTGCTATCTGTAATACTTAGTATGTTTATACTTTGAATGAAAAAGGTAATACCTTCTATCTATTTTTGGCAAAATAAAACAGAGAGAAAGATTTGGATGAAGTGTTGCAGTCTCACCACACAGTTTATTCAAATGTTTCTAAAGGAGTTCTTGCAAAGTCTGTTGATTTGAAGAAAGCTTTTGGACATGATGATCAGACCAGAATCTGCCTTGAGGTAAACAGAAAGGAATTTAGCTTACTAATTTTGTCAAGTTTATGATTGGAAATGAATTAATTGGCTGCCCACGGTTATTAGATATTGGAGAAAGGGGAGCTTCAAGTGGCTGGGAAAGAGAGGGAATCTCAGTTGTCTAGTCAGTTCCGGGATATCGCAACCATTGTCATGCAGAAAACTATTAATCCCGAAACCCAGCGTCCTTACACCATCAGTATGATTGAGAGATTGATGCATGAAATTCACTTTGCTGTTGACCCGCATAACAGCTCTAAGAAGCAGGTGATTTGGTAGCTTTTAACTGTCAAAAAACATGCTGTGATGTTTGTTGGAATTGGTGTGGCATGTGTAATATTCTTGTTGTTAGAGAGGAATATAAAACTATTTGATTCTTGTAGTACTAGATTTTTGTTGAATAAGTGGTCACGAGTCTCTGTTGTGCAAGTTTCAAGTCTAATATGTTTTCACTTGAGGAGGTGTATTAGAAAGTAATATAAAACTATTCTTAGAAACTCACTTATTAGCTTGAGATTTTAGATTGAGATGGTTTTTGACACTTCATCATTGTGTACTTTTGCTTAGGCTCTAGATGTTATTCGTGAGCTTCAAAAGCATTTTCCAATCAAGCGGTCTCCAATGAGACTTGGGCTTACTGTTAGTGGAGAGAGTTTGTCTGCTCTATTGGAAAAGCTTGGTTCCTGGAATGCTAATGTTGTTTCGAAAGATGAAGCTGGAAGTCGTAAATCTGTTGTAAGTTTCACTCATTCCTTGGTAGTGTGAAATTTTCATCTACATGTTACCTCTCTATGGGTTAAGTTTTCTTCTTTGTTTAAATAGCAACTTTTTATAAAGTGTTGGCAGCAAATGGTTTAGTGGCTTTGTTTCTTATATTCATCTTTCTTAAAAGTGCTAGTTTCATGTGTCACCAGTGGACTAGTATACACTAGAACATGTGAAAGGCTAGCTGTTGTCGATCATAGCACACTGAAGTGGAGTAAGGCTACAGGAAGTTTCATAACCCCTTGCATTACTAGGTGGTTGACACACTTCTCTCATAAATGTGATGTTTGTAATGCAATGGGTTTTGAAACTTCCTGTAGCCTTACTCCGCTTCAGTGAGGTATGATCAGCAACATCTAGCCTGAGTAGAATTTTAGCAAAGAAGTTCTTATGTAGTGCATAAAGCTGCTTAATGCATGTTCAAATTGTCAACTGCTGCTGTTGATTCCTTAAACCATGCTTCCCCATGCAGATATAACTGTTGGGATGAGTTGTTTGATACCATTTGCCTTGTAAATCTGACCATCAATCAATGCATTTTCCCCTCACCCCCAAAAAATATCTAGTAGTTCCAGTATGATTTTCTTAAGTGGATCTCTTGACATAGCGATTCTCTTCTATTTTTTGTTTACTCTCAAGTTTTAAGTATCTTCTCAGGTACTTGTCAAAATCTGCACATGTTTTGGGTATGATCTTTCATTAAATTTTCTGCAGATTTGTGAAATGGACCCAAGTTTCTTCAGGGACTGCGATGCCTTGGTGAGGAATCTGCAGGGCAGGCTGGAAATTCTTGCTGTGTCTGTTCATTTTGAGGGGGACACCCATGTAGATGACTATGATGACTATGAAGATGTGCCCTCAGCCCTACCCCAGGAATCTAAAGATGCTGTTGTACAACTGAGTGAGAAAATCGAAAAGCATACTATCTCTGATGAAAAGAAAGCTGAAGCAGAGGTGAAGCAAAATAAGTGCAGCACGTGCAACGCACTTGTTGGGGATGCAAAGCAGTTCAGGGATCACTTCAAGAGCGACTGGCACAAACAAAATTTGAAGCGCAAGACGAAGCAGCTGCCTCCTCTTACTTCAGAAGAGTGTTTGGCTGACATGGACCTGAATGACGCGAAAGCAGATCTAAAAGAATACTCGTTTTGAGATGGGACTGATCATTATATGATTGTCGTCTGTATGTAGTTTTGCATTAGCATTTTGTATATTTCTGGGGCCATCTTCAATGAATCTCACTTGAGTTGGATTTAACAAGTTAATAATGAGGATTCTTGCCCCTCGAAAAAGATTAAGAATACATCATCTTTGTTGAGGACTGCAAATTCCAGTGTTTTGTGGGACCGTAATTCAGTTTACTGACCAGCAGGTTGAACCTGATGAACTGTGAAGAAGTGAACCACTTTGGCTCAGCCTGAGAACATCCGAGTAAATCCTGCCTCTTATAATTCTTTTAGAAATTCTAACATGGAAATGACACCATCACAGGCTTGTTTGTAGGAATGGCATGGGAATATGTGGCTTAGGTGGCGCCCCATCAAGAGCATAAAAATATTGGAGGATGAAATTGGGGAGAAAATGAGCTTCAAAGGGGGGGAAAGAAGCAAATCCAAGTGAACCTCCTCAATCCAAATTAATCTTTTAAATTCATAATTCATTAAATTATACACTCAAGCTCAACCAAAATATCAATACCTGACTAATTTAATATTCAAAATGAACTACATTAATTTAATTAAAAAACAAAATTTCTTTTAAAAAAGCTAAATTTAAAAAAGACGAAAACAAATTTAGGTAACCTTTGTTATTTTAAAAACAACTAAAACATCTCATAGAGAACAAGAAAGAAATGCTGGATGATGAAACTAGAAGGAAAAAAAAAGAAGGGTAAACCTCTCAAGATCGGGTTAATCTTTCAAACCCTTAATCCATTAAAGTCAAGACCTGTGTACAACCAAAAAACTCAATGCTCAAGTATTGTAATATTGCATAATAAAACAATGTTAAAAAAAAATCAATCTAAAAATATTTTCAAGGAACAAAAATAATTTCGTAAATTATTTCAAAATCTAAAAAACAAATCTTAATCAAAATAATAGAGATTAAAACAATTGAAGGATTGCTTTGAAAATTTGAAGGGCTAGAACAAAAATTAAGGATTAGAGAGGGGGGGGAAGTCATAAGTGTCAAACCAGAAACTTGTAGAACACTCACGTTGTCCAAGCATGGAGAAGCCATTGGGATGATTCAATCATCATCTAGCAAACAAACTTTCAACCATTGAACAACGTTGCACACGCCATCTGAAACTTGTGACAGCTATTCATGTGCCCCAACCTTAATTTAAAATAAATGGAGTCAAGACATTGTTTTAATTAGCAGGTTGTCCGCTGGAAATGCCTAAATGGGCAGGAAGAACTCATCCTATTCCCACCCCATAATTCATTCCAGTCAGGTATATGGAGTGCGAAAAGAAATCTTTTGTGTTCGTGTTCGTCGGCATCCTTCAAAAGCTTATCGGTTTTATTCTCTGAGGACTAACAAAAGCATCTGGGCAGATAATATGTTCCCGGTTTTCTGTCGAAGGAACCTCAGATCAAAATTCCTGCTAGTTCAGATGCAGATACTAGCATAAAAAATGGCAGCTTCCCTGAAAAGTGAGGTTGAACTCTGTGCTGCGGGCATTGATATGGCTGCATCCTTTGCAGGCTGCATAAAAAACTAACAATATTTTGAATTCCTAGAATTATCTATTATTACTGTCAAAAAGAAGATAGGGTTCGGGTCAATGTTATAAAACAGGGTCATTAGCAACCATCAAATCCATTGCAAATGACACACAAACTTGTTACTAACAATTATTAGCAATTAGCAACCACTGTTCTGCTGCAAATAAATTAGCAATGCTTCTTTTTTTACTAATAGTAATTTTTCTGATTTATTGATTTTTTAATTAATTATGTATGGATATGGGACGGTAACAATTGCAAGAGCATCTGCTCTCCCTCTAAGAGTGATGGCCGGAATTTGTTCAAACATCAAATTCCATGACATTTCATTGTCTCCATGTCAACAAAACAGAGAAAGCATGCACCCATCGAAGATGGCCTATCTAAACCCTGAGGAGAAGAAACAAAAGAAGAGAGAAGAAAAACAAAGCACCATCCTGTCACGAGTTCTATTACTAGGAAACCATTCATTAATTAACATTGTCTTCAAAAACTGAGAGATATATATAGAAGAATTTTGTATAGTAATTTCATTCTTCACAATTTCGTAAGGAGAAGGGAACAGCTGACAGATATAAGAATCCTTGAGAGATTTCAATGCCTGGCATCGAAATCATCAGGCGCTCCTGCTTAGACTCGGAAAAGTTTCAACTCACCTGAGCTCGACCCATACGATTGCTGTAGAGAATTTTTCTTGGAGATATATTTCTGGCTTCCCACTGCAACCAACTCAATGGCAAGTCTTTATCCTTTTCGTCATGTCATTCTGGTTAATCCGTATCGAGGGCCATGCCATTCCATTAAGAAGTGAAATCAAATCTCTGGCTATTTTCCTCTAGTTTATGCTCTGGTGCATGTTACCTTGAGATCTTTGTAAGATGCTTCATCCCGTGAACTCCACATCGGGAAACTTGTTCTATAGGAATGAAATACGAAGCTCTCTGTTAGGGAAAAACAACAAATCTATGAGAACAAGAGAACGCATCCATCGGAATTTTTTTTTTTTTTTTTGTGTGTTCTTTTTCGGTTTATTTGGAAAGAACTTGGTATATATGAAATATTTTAGCGTAATGGTCCTGAACACAAATGAAGAGGAATTGTGCAGGGGCCATGATATATAAGCATGGATAATACTAGCGGAAGTTATCTTCCGTGTTAGGTGAAGAAAGGTTTCATCCACAAAATAGGCACTGGCAAGAGTTTCTTTCCCACCAAGATGGAATTGTCAAGAAAACAGAGATTAGAAAAGTGAGGATCAGAAAGGAGAACTTAAGGAGATTAGGGTTTCGAGGCCTCTATTTCAGGGTTCTTCGTTATATGCATGTCGAATGTGCATTTATTCATTTGCCATTTGGGCAAAGTGAATCCGACGAAGTGCAAGTTGCATCCACCACTGGAGGGAGCAACATGAATTCAAATCCTACAGTGGTGGCTAGTTGGGCTAGGCGGCTGCAGGAGGTGGAGATGATTGGCACATTGATAGTATGTCAGGTTAAGTTCACTGCAGAATAAACCTGTTCATTGGATAAACTCGTGTGGAGTTCAGAAACCTCACAATTCAAGCAATTTCTCGCCCATATTCATCACTGAATGCTATCCTTGCATGCTTTTTAATTCACACTGCTCAATCCTTCACTGTTTAACTGGAAAAAGGATAGACGAATGTGGTGATGGACATTGAAAATCCCAGAATTTTCATGAGATATTTGATGCGGCTACTGTTCCATTTTTGTGAATGTAGTGGACCTCTGGTTTTGTTGGATAGTCATTTTCGGCTATGCAATTTGCTGAGAGGACCACCCTGGCCTGTAGCTAATCATGTCTTTTCTAGCTATTAATGCTGTGGGCAAGGGTTGCCAATTTTCATTTTCCATCGCCAATAAACCAGAATGATCATATACATGAACTTCTATTACAAAAAAAAAAAGGTCTTTTATATATAAAAAAAAAGTATAAATTTAAAAGCTTATTAATTTAGACATTTATTCAAATAAATTGATAATCAACTACGTAAACTAAAAAATAAATTGTTAACAATAAACAAGAAAAACAGAAAAAAAATAAAGTAAAAGATGGAGATCAAGATATTTGATCTCATGTAATGAAATGTTTATTTGTTTGTGTCTGCTCAAATTATTTTTATTAAAATTAATAAAAGATAATAAAAATAGAAACACTTATGGAATTAAGTGTATAAAAGTAAAAGGGAAAAATATGCAAGACAAGACCAGACATATTAGAAATATTATTTAAAAATAACTACTTTATATAAAACAAAAAAAAATCTTCAAAAATCAAATACAAAACAAAACAATTTAAAAAAATAAAAAATAAAATGCAAAACTCGTGGCTTGGATTATGAGACCAAGATAAACCGGCCAAACATATGAGAAATATTATTTCAAAATAACTATTTTATATAAAATAAAGCTTATTTGTATAAAATCAAATACAAAATAATTTAAAAAAAATATCCAAAATAAACATGTAAAACTCATGGCTTGAGTCATGAAACCAAGATAAAATGATATTGAAGATAACAATAAAATTAATCTTTTATAAAAAATAAAAAAAAGTATAGAATGATAAAATTATAAAATGAAGTAAGGGAATTATGATCTCTAACTATATTAACTCTTAAAACATGTAGTCTGAGTCACTAGATTGGAAGCATAACAAGTAAAAACAAATTGTGTAGCCCAATTCAGAACAAATCGAACACCGAAGGTGAAATATAAAATAAATCAAAGGGCATCAAAAAAAATTAAATTGAAGAGTAAAATTGAAAAGAAAAGAAAACTTTGATAAAAGGAAAAGGAAATAAAAAAAATGAGATATAAATTGAAAAAAATAAAACAATATATGTAATAATAATAATATATAACAATATATGTTTAGTGCTAATGAAACATATATATGTGTGTGTGTGTGTGTGTGTGTGTGTGTGTGTGTGTGTGTGTAATGTTTTTAATGGTTATAAATTATTAATGTTAAGTATTATAGTAGCTGATATTTTTAAAATATGTTTTATTTAAAAATATAATATAATAATGTAAAAACAATATTTGTAATATTAGCATATTAAGCTAATCCAAAATTATATAAGAAAATAGTTTTTAAATACAAAAACATAAATATTCGGTAGTACTCCATAAATTTGAATATATTTATAATTATTCTAATTATTATCAACTTGTATTTAATTTAGTGATTTAAAGTCTAATCCAGCCTTGTTTTTTATAATGTCTTTTATGGCATTTCTTTTGAAGTATTAACTTCATGTTATATTTTCCTAATTACAAACTCAAGTAACGTTTGACTTGGAATTTTTATGATCTACATATCATCTTATAGACTGTCCAAGATAATAACAAATATATATATATATATATATATATATATATATATATATATATATATATATTTGTTATTATCTTGGACAGCATTAGCCTGTTAGGGTTATTTCTTAAGAGGAATATAAGCTTCTTGTATAGGCAGCCAATGAGGATTTCTCTCTATGAAGCATGGAAAATGTTTCCCACATATAGCAGGCAACGTCATTGGACCTCTGAGATTTTTCCTTCGTGAATTCACTTGATAAAATTGTCATCCACATGAGCACCAAACCTGTTCCCACCTCACGATTTTGTGGGTATATCCTTGCTGGCTGAAAAGTTCAAGATCAGCAATTTAAAGGATTAAAGGGGTGGAAAAAAAGAATAAAATAAAATAAATGTCTTGTTAAAAATACTGTCCGAGAGACCAGAGCCACTACTTTTTCATAGCTTGAAATATATCATATCACTCCCTGAGAGGGAAAGCACGAAAGAAGGAATGGCTATGAAGAATTGTTTCCAGGTTAGTTCAGTGAGCACTACCAGAGCTGGTGTTTGCCCTCCATTTTCTCCTGTGGAAAAGCTTCAGTTGCCAGCATGCAAAGGACTCAACACATCCAATTTATCACTGTCTTCTCCTTCTTCATCCTTTCCTCGTTCATTGAGAAGCAGAACCCAAGAATCCCGCATTGTCTGTAAAGCTCGTGAAGCTGTAGATGCAGGTTTGCCAGATTCTATCTCCGCATCTTTTCGTGCATCTTTTGTTTACTAGAACATCATGGAGAGAGCACTATACTTGGTTTTTATTTGCAGCGATTGTTGCTAATTACCCTTTTTCAGCAACTGGGCCGCGTGCTTATCGAATGAAGTGAACAAAAATTGAGTTAAAACTAGACTGTCCTTGACCATGAATCTCCTTGTCCAATTACCAGTGACAGTGTTTCATGGAAGGATATAATCTTCAACAGATCCAACAGTGTTCTCTCTCTTTATTCACGAGGATGAAAAATTCTTCAAATCTGATTCATGCAAATGTTTGAAATGTGCAGTTCAAGTAGCGACAGACGCAAGCTGGGATGCTGTGATTGGAAGCGACACCCCTGTTCTTGTGGAGTTCTGGGCACCATGGTGCGGACCTTGCAAGATGATAGCTCCAGTAGTCGAGGAATTGGCGAAAGAATACGCAGGAAAGATAGCTTGTTACAAAGTCAACACCGATGACTGCCCGGATATTGCCACCAAGTATGGAATAAGAAGCATACCGACTGTGCTGTTTTTCAAGAAGGGAGAGAAGAAAGAAAGTGTTATCGGAGCAGTGCCCAAGACCACCTTGTCTAATTCCATAGATAAGTATATAGAAGCTTGAAAACAACAAACTATGTGGAGCTGCGATGGAGCTAATTAAAGATGCATAGCGATTCCAAGTTTCTTGCACTGCGTAAATGTAACTATGAATTCAGTTCTTGTTCAAACCGATAACGCAATGTGCTTCACTCATTCTTCTTCAGCTTATGAATTTGCCTTTCCTTCGTTTGTAACTGTACAGAATGTTCTAAACCTGATATCTAGATAACTTAGTTTACTGAAGGAAGAAACCATGGATGCATAAAGAAATCATAATCGCATTCAGATTATTTAGCTACTTGGATGTATTCAAAATCAATCAATATCTCACCTAAACTTAAGATTAAAAATCAAAACATTAGAAAACTATCTTAACAAATAGATATGAATAACTAGAACAAATAACTTATAAATAAACATGACTAAAAACAAACTAGCTGATAACAATCTCCAACGTTGGTGTGGTGTAATGTGTAACTCCTTCAACATTGCTTCTTGGTGTCAAAACTATGCATTTCAATCATTTCCCTCATTGCTTTAAATGTATCTCTAGTTAAAGGATTGGTCAATAAATCTGTTAATTGCTCTTCTCACATGCAGCAAACTAGCTTTAACTCCCTTTCCTACTGAAATTGTCTAACAGCATGGAATTTATCTTCATGTACTTAGCCCTGCCATAAAAAACGAAATTTCTTGAAATAGTTATTGCTCAAGTGTTTTCACGGATCAATTATGCAGGCCTCTATTGATCAAAGTCTATATCAATCAACATTTTCCTTAGCCAAAAGCAAAGATGTTATGTACTCTGTCTCTACAGTAAAATGTGCAATCATTGACTCTTTTCTTTTTTAATTCTAATAGAAAATACTTCCACCTATATATCAAAATAATATCCTAAAGTGTTAATCATATCATCATTCTAGCTAGGTCACTATCAAAAAAAAACCTATAAATTTGTCGGAGATAGATTCCATAAAATGTATGTCAAACTCTACGGTCTCTTTTAGATATCTTAGAACATTTTTGACTACCACAAAGTGATTTTAACTTAGACCCTACATGAACGTAGAGATATTATTGATAGCAAACACAATATATAGACGCGTAGTATTTAAATGCAACAAGTTGTCAATTAAACCTTTATAGGCTTTACCATCTATTTTAAGAGCTTCATCCTCCTTTTTTAACTTCTCTTTTGGTACCATAAGACTAGCATTTGGTTTGCAATTCTCCACAACAAACATACTAAATAGCTTCAAATTGAACCTCTTTTGACTTAAAAAAATAATCATGTGCAAATTGAGTTACTTCTATGCCTAAAAAATATATTAGCAAACCAAGTTCATTCATCTCAAACTTGTCCTTCATGCTAGCTTTAAATTCTTCTACAAGTTTCTCTTTGTCACATGTGATTAACAAATCATCAATATATACCAATATAATCAATTTTATGTTTATCAACTTGATTCACATACAAAGTTACTTCATTAATACTCCTTTCAAAGCCTAATCTTAATAGGTGACCATCTAGCCTGTTGCACCAAGTCCTTAGAGACTGTTTAAGCTCGTACAAAACCTTTTTCTAGCAAATATACCTTATTTGTTGCATTTTTCTTTTCAAAACCAACAAATTGTTCAACATAGATTTTTTTTCATATAAAAAAACATTTAAAAATTCAAATTTAGCATCCAATTGAAAATGTAACGACCATTTTAAGTTGTTAAAGCAAGTAAAAGTTTTATTGTATCAAGTCTAGACACTAGTGCAAAAGTAACGGTGAAATCAATATTTAGTTCATGTGGAAACCACTCTACTACAAGTCTTTCTTTTACTTGTTGATATTCACATTTGTATTTAATTTAATTTTAAGAAATCCACCTTACACTTATTATCTTCTTGTGAACTAGTCTATCTATCAACATCCAAGTTTGATTTTTTTCTCCTTTATTGTTATCCAAACTTGTGAATCGATTGCTTCTTTAAAAAATTTGGTTCTAGTAAAAAAAATACACTTGCTATAAATATTACCTAAAGATCTTGTCTTCCATATTGGTTTGTCATCATATCATCATTTTTTGTATCGTCCATTCCATTTTATTGCTTCTGTTTTAACTCTTTAATTAAAGCATTTTTTTTAATTTCATGTAGCATTTTCTACAACTTGTACATCTTTAGCTATCTCCACCATGTTAAATTTCAAATCATAAATTTTATAGGCCTTAGATCGAGTGTGATAACTTATGAGAATTCTCATATCTTTTTTTAATCAAGTATACTCCTTTTAGCTTCAGGTTTTGAAACATAACAAAAACTACCTAAAACTTTTACATGATTTACATTAGGTTTAAAACCATACCAAATTTCATAGATCTTATCTTTCAAATCTTTTATGGCCATGCTGTTAAGAAAGTAGAATGTTGTGATTAGTAACTCAACCCAAAAATTCAAGGATATTTTCTTCTTATATTGCAAACATCTTGTCATTTTCATCAATGTTTTATTTACTTTTTATATACCCCATTCTATTATGGAGTACAAGGCATTGTAAGTTGATGCTTGACCCCTTTATTCATCAAATAATCTTTAAATTTTCTAGAAGTATGCTTGGCCTCATTTTCAAACTCAGCATCTTTAGTTTGTTCCTTTTTCTAGCTTAATTGTTGTTTTAAACTTTACAAACTCGATAAATACTTCAGTCTTATATTTAAAAACATAAACCCAACAGTACCTATGGTAATCATCAATAAACATTAAAAAAAAATATTTTAAATCATTCAATGATTCATTTTGCATAGGGCCACACATATTTGTGTGTACTAACTGGAGTTTTACTATAGCTTTAAATATTTATCAAGAAAAACATTTATGTGTACATTTAAGAGTGGGTGATAATACCCCCTTGCTGTATTTAAAATCATGCACTCCATCATTAAAAGTCAATGAGTAACAAGATTCAATTAGTTGAGTATATTCTAAGAGATTTTGTGTGTGATAAAGTTTCTACTTTAACCATTCTTTTTCCCTCAATTTGCATATAGTCTCCATTTGTAATTTTTATTTTAGATGCATATCTTCTGTCCAAGCACTTCTTCAATTGTTGTCATGAACAAAATATTTCTTAGCTTTTGCTACTTGAGTTTGTTTTGTTGTTTCTCCTTTGTTCTTATAGAATCATTGGATGTAACCAAGTTGTTTGTAGTTTATGCATTGTGCAGTCTTGAGTTAACAATAAACTCTAAGGTGATTTGATTTCTAATAGTATTTGCAATGAGGGAAGGGCTCTCTCATTTCTTTTCCTTGATTGTTATTGCTTTTTTGCCAGTTATTTGATTGTCAACTTCTCATTAAATATTTATCTCTTTTTCCTTCTTGATTCTCCTATAAGAGTTCTTAACCTTGTTTTCTGAAAATCTTTTATCTTTTAGAAAGAAATTTTTTTGCTCAAATCTTTATGGTAGACTTACCAAAACCTTCTTCATTATTCTTGAATCAGGAAAATCTTCCCCCGATACTTGATTCACAATCTTTGAAATTTGATTTGAGAAATTTTTGACACTCTTAGCCTCTATGATTTCAAATTGTTTTATGAGATTCAAAATTTTCATCTCTAAAATTCTCATCACCATGAAATTCAGGTTTAAATTGTCCCATATCTCTTTGGCAATTTAACAGCCATAATTCTAGTAAAGAGTTCTTCACTCACGTCATTACGAAGACAAGTACAAGTTTTGTACAACTTTGTCTTTTCTTTATTAAAGAAGTTAATGTTGCAAGTGGAGTTGGTTGCTTATTATTTTCTACTATATTTGACAAATCAAAAGCATTAAGATAAGCTTATATTTTAACAACTCACACACCATAATTATGCCTTGTGAATACTAGTGTTTTTGTTGGAAAGTTTGAAGATTTTATTTTTCAAATCTAGTTAATCTTTTATGTTTCACTCACAAACCCTTCAAAGATCAAAGTGGGCTTTGATATCAAATGTTGTAAGGAAATATTTTGATAACTTAGTAAAATCAAGGAACAAACACAAGAACAAAGGGCAAGACAAAAACTTAAGGTTATTGTCATCCCTCAAATATATTTGTATGCAAAATCATGGATTACAAGATCTTAATCATAAAAATAAATCATAGTAACCATAATCTCCTTTAGGAATTACGTAGACTTATTTAAAATCAAATAAATATCATAGCTAAACTTATACCTAAAAATCAAAAAAAAAATATCATAACATATCGATAAACATAACTAAAAATAAATTAACTGATAACATCCTCTAGCTTTATTGACACTTCTTTAAACACAGAAATTCATTTAAGCCTACATTGCAGCGACCTGAAAGGTCCATTATTTAAAATGAAATTCACATGCACCTCAATTCATCTGGATGGCACCATGTTCTTCATTATGATTAGCCACAGCTCCTAATGGTGCTTTTAAGTGAAATGTCACCGTTATAATAATTCGATCAATCAATGCCAGGCACGATAACAGAAAAATTAGTTGCCAGCTGGCAAGATCTGATGACAGACAAGGGCAAACACTTGACTAGCTTCCCAGACTCCCCACCTGTCTTCAGCCAAGCTGTTTCAAGGCATCACCGGCTAGCGCCCCACATATTTTTTAGCCAAGCGGTTTCGAGGCAGATAATCGGCTCGGTAATCTTGAGATTTTACAACTCGGGAAAACAAAATCCGATGGCTCGAAATTGAGCTGAAGAAAGCTCTCGGTGGCCATAACCAATCCATCACTACTGGACATTATTTCATGGATCATGACCCTGAAAAACGAGCAGGGACTACACATGGAAAGAGCTCAACCAGAAAGCCATTCCTCCCTGAATCCTCATTCCAAGACTGTTAGAAAAGCGGCCGTATAGAATCATAATTAGGAAAACAATTAGAAGTAAACGAGGCAACTCGAAGAGGATTTAATATTTCATTGATAAAACACTATGCTATATGTTTACTTTTCCTCGAAAATTTAGTACAAAGTGGGAACCACGCCCTCGTGCCATTCCGTCGTGTAATGTCATCCATCTTCAGAGGGCTTTTATGAAATTCTGGCCACAATCATGCTGCACAAGCAGCTGTTGCGGCACCAGTATAGTTAACAGAACCTTCAAGGAGATGGTTTCCAATCAAACTGAAGATTACTAAACCCATTAACTGCTCCTAGCCCACTAGGCAGTTGGTTCCCCAAATCATGTTGATGATTCATGCTCTGGTCTCGTACCATCGATGGCACACCCATTCGACCATTCATCATAGAGTTATTACCCATTGCAGCTCTGATTCCATTGACCACAGTAGACTGCACAAGCCCACCCATGGTGCCATATCCAGCACCCCCTATTCCAGAACCATTGGCTGTCCCATTTCCCACCGGGCCATTTCCTCCATTGAGAACCGTATTGTTACCTGTTGGCAAAATTCCATTAACATTTTTCATGTCATTCACCATAGAACCAACCCCGGCCATTCCACCAGCGCCACTAAGTTGGTTGGACAACATGATCTCATGTATGATTTTCTGGACAGAGCTTTGAGAATCACCATGGTCAGCCTCACCAGAAAGAGCTGGCTGTTGCAAGGGAATGTTTGCTGGTGAATTTGTGGAACCAATATGATTGGCAGCTGTCAAGGCACTATGAGATGTTTGTGGAGGATTATTTGATGATGAAGGTGTTGGTGACTGGAATGGAGAAGGATTAGGTTGTGCCTGTGGAATCGTTCCAGAGGAACCAGGAGATTGAATCTGAACAGAGTTTCCTCCATAGGGACTGCTTGCATTATTCATAGAATTTTGTTGTCTTGAATTCATAGAATTTTGGTGGAGAAGCCCCACAATTGTGCTGGCAGAGGTGGTGGTAGATGCTGCAGTGAGTGAGTTATTTACACTAGCCATACCATTGCTAGCAGTAATTTGCATTGTGAGTTGGGCTGAACTTCGATCACTATTTGAGTTCTGGGGTATTGTTTTTTGTTGCTGCTGCTGCTGCTCAGGCTGCGGAGCTTGACTATGGAACCCAGATGAAGAACTTGCCCTCCGAGGAAACTTGGCCAAACTCTCTGAAACAAAATAAGTAAATAAATAATTCAGTGCCCATCATGACAATGGATGACAGATAGGGTATGATGGTGATAAGTACGATAATCACTGCAATGCCAGCATGGGCATTGGGACACCATTCATTGGAAACCTTCAGAAAATTACCAACATAAAAGCAAATAATAAATAATAGCCCAAGTAAGAATTCATTAAACATACCCATTGGTCCCGTTCCTGTTTCTCGGCTATAATCAATCAAGTCTTTCATACTATTTACCACTTCTGATATCTGCAATGATATGGAACAAATTATTATGAGAGAAAAATCAATCAGCCTGCAGATAAATTCAGCAGTCTCACAAAGCATCCTTGAAATCACCATTATCCATTGAACATTCTTACAATTAAAAATCTTTCTGGGTGACATCAGACTTTTAAGGATCATATGTAAATGTTGACAGAATAATTGAGATCATTTTCAGCTGTTTGTGACAGATTTGTTAAGGCATGGGATAAGCAGGTAGAAACCATCCAACTTCAGGCAGCATTCATTAGATTATCAAAAATTTACAGCCCAAAATTATTGCATAAGTTGTTCATTGCAATGAAGCCAGTAGTTCAGACCTTTAAGATATTTCCATGCCCAAATTTCAAATCAACTGTTAAAGCTGTTGTATCTAAGGGAATTTTGAAAAGCATTATGTAAGTTGTTGAAAAAGTAAAGCAACTGCCAAATCTTGTAGTAAAGTGAGCCATCCATGCTCGTCATATAATACGTGCTCAAGTACAATCTTACCAAAAATAAACACACGTATAACACCTGAAAGATCTAGTTGGGCAAAGATTCGCAAGCAACCATATTATGAAGACAATTCCATCTAGGCACGACTACTTGGTACCATTTCATTGCAATGAGCAAAAGGACAACACAGGAGAACACATATATATTAAAACTGCAAATGAGAATGAAGAAAATAAGAATGCTTTCCTCTAGAAAAAAAAATGAACAGGCAAAGCTCAAATCGAAGACACTATAATATTATTTCAAACCAAAAGGTTCTCTTCACCAAAATTTGGAGACCCCGTACATGCATCATGTCATGGAACTAATTGTAGAAAATGCATGCTACTCATGACTTTTAACACTAAGCAAACACCAAGGAAATTCATGAGCCGCAAAGAGCCTAAAAGAATATAGGACATCACCTGAAGGCACCGTACATATCTCTTTGTATATCCTAGATCGTTTACCAATGGCACTTCCAAGGCCTTTGCCAGTTGCCGAGCTGATGCAACAAACCTGAAGAAGGATAACTTATCAACTTACAAATAGAAGGCATGGACACAAATGCCAGCAGATGTAGAGAATATAAGTCTACAAACCATGCTATGAAACAAATGGTCAGCCACAGAAGATGAATGGGAAGGCGCATGATTTGTCACACTTTGTGATAGATGTAAACTTTATCCCTTACATGTCATAAATCTAAGCAAGTGCAAACTCACCCAAGACAACTAGAAACATCCCTCCATCCATCTCTTAAATCATCTAATGAAGAATAGAAAAACTATGTTTGAAATGGATAACTGATAGTCTAGTCTCACATCTAATGGAAATCCTAAGCGAAGACGAGAAGAAATATAGTAACCAAGTATTAATTTACATTTGTGTTCAATATCCCAATCACACCATATAAATTCAGCTTGACAAAATGAATGAAAAATTGTTGTGCATATCTACTGGAAATATTGAAAATCATTGAGCTTGATTGACAGAGCAATGACACTCAAATAATTGCATTGGTTTTGTCGCTACCGGTACCGCGTGCTCAACCAAAGGCTCATGGGATAACATAATATAGCCAGACAACTTACATGTTGCAATTATTTTGCAACTCCGGGACAGATAAATTCGCAGATGCATTTTGAGTGGCAGCCTGATACTTTTGAGCTGCAGCACCAAGCTGACTTACCTGCAAAATGTAATGAAAAACACTGAATACTTTATTTATATTTGTATGCAGGAATTATATTATAGCTACTAGATACCATGCCACAGAAAAACCCGAATCCGTATTGTTAATAACTCAACATAAGGGTTTGTTCAGTGCTGAACTGAACATCGAGGTGAAATAGATATTGAAGGTACTTTGGGCGTTTCACAAAATCAACGTGGCTATAAACCACATAGAAATAACACATGATAAACACAACCGCACAAGCAAAAAAAAATCCACGGGGCATTACTTAGAATCAATGTTTGTTCGTGATAAACTGGATATTTACGGTGTTTTAGCCTTTTATGGAAATGAACAGGGCCACAAACCAGAATATGCTAACAGCATGTCCATAGAGAATCAACAAATATATAATCAAACTACAACGCAAGTATCACAAAATCAGCTACTTCAAGGTCCAATTCAATTCATTTATCTGATCCTGGTCCACTGACCATCTCTATGGAAGCACGAATCTTCCTAGTGCTGTGAGTTAAACAAGCACCAGTGCATGAAAGATGACATGACAAGTAAGAAGAATAAATAAACACTAAAGAGATGGTGCTCTTTGATATCAAAACTGATTCTGTGCATTATTTCTAACAAGCTAACACCAAAAGCCACAAACAAATTCAATTCAACATACAAGAATTACACTGATCAATGTTATTCCACGTGCATCAAGCATGTGGATTGAAAAGGTGTTGATTGAAAAGGATTGATTAAAATATCAATTTTTAACCTACTTAAACCATCATCAAAATGAATAACTTGTGCACAAAAAAACACATGTTGCTGGATATTGAACATATCAGTGTCAATCAGCTAAAATAGTGTGGGTTAAAAACAGTTTCCAACAGGAATTAAAAATAATAAAGAACTTCTCGCCTAATTAAGTTAAGTGAGGGTAACCTGTGGTATCAACAATCTTCGAGGTATTAGCTCTTCATGCCGTCGTGCACAAAACTCCCACGAGCATATCTGGCAAAAGAATGGAGGAACAGAAGACAGAAGAAATCAGCCAACACTTCCTGAAGAATTTAGAAGACAGGAATTCAGCTAACACTTCCTGAAGAATTAAGAAGCTTATAAAAGCGAAAGGGATTTTCTCCATAGTTTAACCTTCAAATCTGGAGAGAAAACTATCCGTAGCTGACCATCACGAACAACACGAAGCTGCTCAAAAACACTTTCCTGGATTGCTTTCGCATAATCCAGGACAATTTGACCGGATGAATTTTGATATTCACGTGGCATATCAACATAAAGAAGTTCTTCCAAGGTACCACTTTCATATTTGATTTTGAAAAGCCTGGGAAGAACCTCAACAGTTGCCTCTGAAAGTACAGAAGATCAAAATCAGATATAACATGATTCAGGTGACAGTTTTACAAAGAGGCCAGCCCATTCAAACTAGACTGTGGAACAGTCTCATCTGTGGACAAAAAAACGCAATTAATCACAAGGATTCTGAAAATCTAACAACATACCAAAACCCCGGCCTGGCTTGCGATTGCAAATCTCACAATGCCATACATCCTGCAATATTTGCATAAATCATTACAATTTGCATCCATAATTGGCTCTACAAGAAATTAAACAAGAAATTTTATCAAAAATATATAATTAACTTCTCTAACATAGCTACCACATACACCATGGGAGCATCTTTCTTATTTTCTGGATTCCATATAGAGCATCCAAAGAGAGCATTGAGGCACCGTTTGGGATCACGTTTCATGAAAATTTGAAAAAATACATTGCTAAAATTTTGTTTTTATTTTTCATATCGTTTTGACATGCTTATATCAAAAATGATTTTTTGAAAAAAATATAGAACATTATTTTAATACATTTCTGAGCAAAAATCACTTTAAAAAACAATTGCTACCATACTCTCAAACACATCCTAGAAGATAATATGAACGCATAGATCTTTGAAATGATATACCAGTCTACTTTTATCTAAGACACCATAATAGGAAGAACTTGGTTGAATTTATTTCACATCAATTTAATCAAATAACCAAGTTTTCTCTAGCAGCAGACCTGAGGGAAGACACCAGCTGTTTGCCGGCCACTTCCATACATAGAAACACACCACTTCTTTTTTGCATGGGGAGCAAAGAACTCGGAAACAAATTTCCTCCAGAAATCAATGTTATTGTCCTGCATGAAAGGTAGAAAGCTATTAAAAATTTAAAAAAAATCCAAAAGCAAACACTGAGAACAGAATCTTTTCAAGGAAGTCCTACTTCAGGTCTGCGCTGCTGTTGATGCATGTAATTTGTGAGACGACGGGCACACATCCCAGGTTCGTATACTGATTTTACTGGAGATCTCAAAGGTAAATTCTGTTGCTGAAATTGCTGAGGTAATTGAGGCCTCTGCTGAGGCATTGCCTTCAAAAGTTGCTGTTGCTGTTGCTGTTGTTGATGCATTTGCAGCAGCCTTTGCTGTTGCAAAAGATTTAGTTGTACAGCAGCCTGGTGAGGAGACTGCCTAGACATGTGAAGGAGCTGCTGTTGATGCTGCTGCTGCTGTTGTTGCTGTTGCTGCTGCTGCTGTTGCTGATGCTGCTGCTGTTGTTGTAAAAACAAAGATTGATCTGAATGTTGAGGTTCCATCTTTACCGTCGACAAATTTCGCATAGTCTGAAGTTGATGTGGCTCCAACTTGACTGAACCAGGATTTCTTAGAGGCTGCGGCTGCTGTGCTCCATGTTGATCATTTGTCACATGCGGCTCCATCTTAACAGGTCCAACACCAGCTAGCCCTCCTCGTATTGATTGAAATTGATGTTGCTGCTGCACCTGCTGGGCGTTGTGAGAGCCAGAGAACTGTTGCATTGATCGCTGACCATGCTGGAAACTTTGTGCTTCAAGTTGGGACTGTTGTTGATCGGACAACAACTGGTTGCCGGTAGGATTTGAAAACTGTTGTCCCTGAACTTGACCTGAAGGGCCAGGATTAACCATATTTGCTGGTACAAATGAGGATGAAGGAGCATTGAAACCCATTCCATTACCAACATTTGAAAGTGGATCAGACTCTGCCCCGGTATCAATATTTCCACGCTGACTGCTCCCAGGGCCGGGAAATCCAGGATTTGGGCCTCCGTTCCCAAAAGACTGATTCAGGAGGGAGGACACATTGGGCACATTTCCAAGCATGCTCATGTTATTAAACTGGGTACGGGGGGACATTAGAGAAGGGAATGTTGTTTGGGAACCCAAAGGAACACCTTGAGCTCCCAACATTCCCGAATTTGATCTCATAAGTGAAGGAGAAACAGACTGAGCACCGCCAATTGGAGTAGGCGGCCCCGAGGGAACCATCTTAACAAGAATCACAAAAAAAAAAAAAAACTTCGGAGTGCAAAACTATCTAAAACAATATAAATTGAATAGCCTAAAATTGCATAGCAAAGCAAGGTAAAGCACTCGGACAGCTGGACTTATTCACCACTTGAACTCCACATCCAACACTGCAGACATCAACGCCCTGCCAAATACGTTTTGTGCCTGAGCAAATGGTGCTGGGTTCTATGAAACATGAGGCACACACCAAAGAGAACCAGAAGCAAAGAAGAATCTTCGATTCTGAACATTCTACAGCCACGCAATCTTGACACGACCAGCGATCTTTAAATGTTTCTCGCATGAATCTCTGTATGACATGAGCAGCTTCAGATCTATCCAATTTATATAAAGCAAAATAATTTAAAAAAAAGCACCAAATTTTATCTGCTAAATAAGTTTTTTAAGTAACTTCGTAGTGGAAGATAACACATCTCAAAATCACAACAAATTAGCTAAGAATTTAAAGTTATTCACCATATCCAAAATCCAAACAAACAATTGAATAAATACTCAAAACAGAAACAAGTGGCTTAGAAAGGCTGATAAATACACTAAAAACAACTTTGCTAGAGCTTCAATAAACTAAAAAAAAAATCACAAAAGTAAATAAAAAATAATGGGTTTCTAAGTTGAAAACGTTTGAGCTGAAAAAAAACCCTTAGAAATCAACAACTTACCACAATACAATACTCAAGTTGATATCCTCTCAAGAAGATTTCTTTCAATGAAACTACAGTCTCAACAAGAAAAAAAATACTGGATACAAAGAGGTGTTTTATTTGAGTTAAAGAGCTCTCAGGACTCTAGGGTTTTGTTTTGTTCTATTGTACTCATCCTCTTCAAAAAAAAATCTATTCTTTCTCTGTTTTCTTTCCTTTTTTTAGTTCTCTTGCTGCTGTTTGTGTTGTTCTTGTCCTGTTTGTGCGTTGCTGAATCTAGAGAGAGAGAGAGGGATATTATTTTTCAGAGAGGGAGAGTTTGAGAGAGATTGTGTGTCTCCTTGCGGACGTCAAATTTGTATTCGATAGGATTTAATTTTTTTCTTCTTTCATTCTTTTTCTCTCACTAGAAAACGAAGTCAAATGCTATTCTTTCTCTGTTCCTTCCATGCGCTTTATGTGTAGGTTACATGTATGCGTTATATGCATGGTCTGTCATTCTTATATGGGTCACCACATCACATGACATCATGCTCAAGTATGGCCATGCTGCATCTTAGGATTCGAAAATGACATTGAATTAGTGGTTATTTACGGAGATATCCAGTTAGGGTTGGTGCTGTTATGAATTCTGTGTGCGCGCTTGGACCGTCTCTGTCTGATGACCGTTTTGCCATGTGTACTATTTTGTTATTTTTCTTACAATGAGATGACATTAACATTGTTATTTAGAAGTATTTTAAAAAAAATAATTTTTAATTTAAATTAATTTTATTAAATATTTTTAGATCATTTAGATTTGATAGGTTAATATCAAAAAAAAATTAAAAAAAATTATTCTAATATTTTTTAAATAAAAAACACTTTAAACCTCAATTATACTCCCAAGTAGGCTCTTGCTAATATAATGTTTGTAGTGAGAAATTAATTTTTTATTTGTTTTCTTTTTTAAAATAAATTATATAAATATTTTTTTGATATTAAAAAGTATTTTATAAAAAAAAATTAATATATTTTTAAAAATATAAAAAACAATCAATAACACGCATACTAAATAGATTTTTTTTTCTACCACGAATGTCAAGTCACCTTCACACATGGAGTTCTTAACTCTCTTTTTTTTTTGATATCTATATAGGATCGGAGGAACCACATGACCCGGAAAGCGCACTTTGTGGGCCCAAGGCATGCGTAAACCTCCGGCTATCCCAGACTCTTACGAGAGGAATTGAATATGCAGAGCTCGAACCTGGACATTGCCTTTGGCAACCCCCGGCCTTACTGTTGCACCCCACCCTCGGGGGCTCTTAACTCCCTCTTTGCTACTAACTAGCAAAGGTGCATTTGTTGGTTAAATCTTTTTTTTTGTTTGTTGTATTGATATTTTTTATTTTTAATATCAATATATTAAAATAATATTTAATGTTTTCTTACAAAAAAAATTAAAAAATATTAAAAAGAAAAAAATAACAGGAACTAAAACTCAAAGGGGAAACATGGAGACCAAAACTTCCATGATCACATGCACACAAACTGTTTGAGAATTTGCACGGCTCAGAGTACTTTAATTTGCATTGGATCAGTGGATGCATGTATATACACTCGCTTTTTGTTCGTTTGAGTGTCTCAATCATGACCGTTGAAGGGTCCGAGTCTGGACAAGTAGAGAATACAAGTAGAGAATTCTTTCTTCTTTTCATTCTTTTGTATTTATTTCTTTTACCATATTACTAGTTAGATTATCCGCATTACTGCGTTGCAAACTAAACAATTTTTATAATTATTAGTAATGAATCAATTAATAAGATTTGTTAGTTTAAAAATAAAATATAACATTTATACATACAAGTTTTGATATAATAAAATATATTAATAGTAACAACATTGAAGTCTTAACATCTAAAATACTATTATTATTACTGCTAAAACACTAAAAATAATTAAATACACAGAGAAAAAAACTCAAAAATATTAACAAAAAAGTAAGCAAAATAAAAACTAAAATTATTATTATTATTGCGTTAATAATGGAAAAAACAAAATTAAATCAAAGAATAAAAAATCCTAAAAACTTTAACAAAAAATAAAATAAATGATAAAAAAAATATAACATCTATACATGCAAGGTTTGATATAAAAAAACTCGTTAACACATATTTTTATAACAGCAGCAACATTGAAGTCTTAGCATCTAAAATTATTATTACTATTGCTACTTAAACAATAAAATTATTAAATTATCCCGAGAAAAAAAAACTCAAAAAAATTAACAAAAGAGGAAGCAAAAAAGAATTAAAATTATTATTGTTGCTGTGTTAATAATAAAAAAAATCAAAGAATTAAAAAAATCCTAAAAACTTTAACAAAAGAGCAAAAAAAAATGATAAAATAAAAATTATTTGACTTGAAAAAACATCATTTGACTTGAATAAGGTCTAAAATGAAAATGCAATATATAATCAATTTCCATCAAGCGACACAATTGAAACAAATCAAAGCTTATATAACATAAATAAGGACCATACAAAACAATTAAAAGTTCAGACACTAAAATGAAAGCACCATAAACTTAGGGGTTTGCCCTATAATTTAGCATGCATGAGAGAGAAAAGAGGGGGGGAAAGTTCAGCTGACCACTATGTCCCACCACGTGCCATCCCTTGAGGAAGATTACATGGTGGCGCATTAGGTGAGATGCTGAATGGTCATTTTTTACGACCGGACAACGTCGCACATGCTGTTCAAAGTGGGCATGAAGCTGAATACCATCGGCATGTATGGCAGACGCGCGCACAATATTCGACATAAAATAATAATACTAAATAGTAAATTATCTAAACACCCCTACTACCAACTCTTATATTTTATTTTATTGGGGGCATATAAGTATTTAATTATTTTTAAAAAAATATATAAAATATCTGAAACATTCTACTAAACTTGATAACCTACTAAACTTGTTATCCAGATTATAAGATCGAAATAACTTATATAAAGCAAATTAAAATAAATTATAATTTTTTATAATGAATCAAAAATTAAAATTAATATATATATATATTGAAAAAAATATAAAAAATGTTAAGGGCATTTTAACATTTCAATTTTTTTTTTTTTTAATATAATCTAATTAGTTAAAATCATGTCCATCATTGAACTCATAAATAACACAAGATAAGAATGTTAAACAAATCCCAATGGTATAAGGACCGAGTTTAATTAAAGATAATATAATATTGTTACATACTCATTTATAAGGTTCATATGATAAAAAAAAATACAAGGGATCATTCTACATTTGTAAATTCCTTGTTACGACCCTATATAAAAATTTTATCCAAATCTCTACACACACCTCATTCTACCCCCTCATACCAGTGAGATGCCCAATCAAACTACATTTATGTTCTTTATTTTGTTTTTGTTTGATCTATTTTTTCAAGGGGAAAATTAAGAATTTGTATTTTTTTCAAGTTAAATCTGTTTTGTTGTTGATTTTTTTTTTGTTTTCAAGTTCATCCTACTGCATCAACTCAAGAGGATCAGTAAGATGCCCAATTAAACTACACACACCTCCTTCTACCCCTCAGACCACTAAGATGCCCAATTAAACTACACACACCTCCTTCTACCCCCTCAGACCACTAAGATGCCCAATTAAACTACATTTGTGTTCTTTATTTTGTGTTTTGTTTGATTTGTTTTTTCAAGGGAGGGGAATTAAGTTTTTGTGTTTTTTTTTCAAGTTAAATCTATTTTTCTTTTGATTGTTTTTTGTTTTGTTTTCAAGTTAATCCTCCTGCATCAACTCAAGAGGGTTAGTGAGATGCCTAATTAAACTACACACACCTTCTCCTACCCCTTCAGACCAATGACATGCCCAATTTAAACTATATTTGTGCTCTTTATTTTATTTTTGTTAGATTTGTTTTTTTATATTGGGAGATTAAGTTTTTGTATTTTTTTTCCAAGTTAAATATGTTTTACTTTTGATTGTTTTTTGTTTTGTTTTTAAGTTAATCCTACTACATCAACTTAAGAGGATCAGCCTGATTAAGTCAATCGATTGAGGCTCCTCAGTCAGGTTAACGTTGTCGAGTTGACCTAGTGTCTAAGGTCTCTTTGGTTTGTTCCTTTTCATGTTAAGTTTTTGGGGGCTTAAGGGTGTGTTTGGCAATCATTTTTTTAAGTTTACTTGGGTAGTTTTGGTTTTTAATATAAAAAAGATTTTGAGAAACATGATCTTACAAAAATCATATATATATATATATATATATATATAATGTTTTTGTTTTTGTTTTTGTTTTTGTGTCGCATACAACCATATACCTCAAAAAAATCGTGTTATAATTAAAAAAAAGGTTTTTATATACATCTTAGGATTTTAATGACGATTTTATTAAACCCCTGAGAATTTGACCAATATTTTAAGGAATCGATCGATCTTATCTTAATTCATCAGAATCAATAGTAAATAACTTAATATAAATATTAAATCTGTAAATAGGTTGATATTTAAAATGTCATTGATTGTTCTGAAAATTATCATAGTTATCATGAATATTCATCAATTTTAATTGGGAGTATTTGATCACCGTAAAAAATTCTATACATGTATAGGTTATTTCTGTCACAACACTTAACTAGATTTTAAAATAAGAGTTTTTTTAGGTGTATGAGTCTATAACAGATTTCTTTTAAAAAAATAGATTTATTCATGCAAATAAATTCTCAACCAATATACTGGTTAGAAAACCATCAAATCCTTGAATCATACAAAGCAACTTAACTCATATAGAGCATATTAAGGGTGTTAATATGTTTTCTAACTGCAACTATACCTTGACCCTTCAAACCTTTGAAAAAGATAAAAATATTTTGGTTTACCTAATAGCTAAGTGACTAATAACTAAGTGATGACTCCATAACATTTAATGTCATCGAAAAGATCTTGAGCTTCAACATAGTAGATATTTCCTTTCCAGCTAGCAAATTATACCATGCATCGATCAATAATCCCTACATTTACCATATTTCAATCTTTAATTTCTAAAACAAAATTTAATCAAGTTATACTTCATTAAATCATCTAAATTTAATCTATGACTGATGACTCTTAATGTGTGTAACCCATTAGATTCCTGACATTTTGATTTAAATATAAATTCTAATTAAATCAATTAATTTATTATCAACCAATCAATTAATATATAAATATCTAATGCATTATCTCGCAACATGTCATGATCCTCAAATATTTATAAAATCATTAGTGGTTTGACTTATCATTTTAGTGACTGATTTCTCAGTGTAATTAATATCCTTTCATTAATGATATTTTGATTTAACATGGCATTCATACTTCATGTTTTATAATATTTTGATTTAACATTAAAACTTGAAGTATATCTATCATATTAAATAATGTTTGTTTTCTATATGAGAATCTACTATAGCTAGAATAAGATTTGAACCACTTTTCAAATCTTATTTCATCTTAACCAAGGATTTATTAGTCAATATAATTTGTCTATTTATTATTGACTAAAATACTATTATATAGTTCATGATATACTCTAAGTTTGTCTATTTATTTATTACCTAGATTATGATAACATGTAACAGGATTAAAATATAATATTTTCTATAAAAATAATTTTAATTATTTCAAGTTTAAAAAATCATGAAAGATAAAATAAAAACAAATCATGTACACAATAAAGATACAAAGACCAGTTGCTAATACTATCATATTACGAGTGCTCCTTGTTAACATATGCTTTTTTTTTCTTTGCATGCTTGACGAGTTGATGGCTGATGAAAATATGATCACCTTGAGATTTCACACCCCTTGATAAAATTATAAGGTGACGCCACGTGACTACTTTTACAGTCACCATAAACCACCAAAAAGTCAGCGGGCATGCCCATTGTTTTTTTTTCTAATGCCGTAGCACGTGTAATCTGTTTCTCTCTCTTATTATTAACTTGTGCTGAGTTAACAACATTGTATGAGTTTTCAGTTTTTTTCTATCTGTTTGAATCAATTTTTATTTTTATTTTTATTATTCAAGAGGACTGAATTTAATTTTGTGTATATAATTGAGCGCGTTCATCAAGTTTTGCTAAGTTCAATGGTGATATCTCGGTTAATTTTTAATAAATGTTATTGAGCTCCTTAAGTTTGACATGTCTTAATTAATTATTGAAAAAAAAACATTCTATCATTTATAATCGCAATCATTCTAAATAGTTTTTCTATATTTATGTGGTGATTAAAATTTATAGCATATTATCACAAGTGAGACTACTTGTATTTTTTTTAAAGTGAGTGAAAGTAAAATTTATGTTCTTTTAGATTCTTATAAAAGATATATGTCATGATTTGAGCACGAAATTTATTATATAAATCACAAGTTTTCTGTCATCACATCTCTCTTTGCCATTACTTGTACTGCTAAGAGCTCAGAATTAAATAAGTCCAATTTATATTAGTATAATTATTAAACTCGTTTACAGTTTTGTTTATTTTTAGGTTTTGGATGAACTCGGGTTTATATGAAAATTATATTTTTATTTTATTTTTTAAATGAAAAGATATTGTTTTCAATAATATATATATATAAAAAAGAAAAAATGTACTGAAAGGTTACAGGATCAACAACCTAAGATGAGTTTAATAACTGCTTTGGAAGAAATTTCAAAGAGCGCAAGTGAATCCTGTTTTTTTCTTTTTCTTTTTCCCCGAGCCGTGAACTCCTCCACGCTCTTGCATCACAGGGATTCATCGAGCGTTGGAGATCCGAAAGATAGCCAGCCATTGAGCAAGGTTGTCAATTTGTTTCAATTGGTATTTTATTCTTTGAAATGAAAGAAAATATTTTAGTTTTGGAGTAATTTAGAATTATACTATTTATGTATGTATATATATATAATTAAATATATTAATTAAAAAAATAATTTAGAATTATACAATTTAATCTAAAAAATAAAAAGTAAAATGATTTTTTTAAATACAATTATAAACATTTATAATATTACAAGAATTTCATAATTAATCTCGTAAAGTTATTATATTATTTGATTGTTCTGAAATTTTAAAGAAACTCATTGTAAAATTTCATCTCAATTTTATAGTTAAATTGAAATTTTAAACGAGATAAAAACTATACCATTTTATCTTATTTTTATAACTAATAAAAAAACATTTACCGTTTTTAATCAAAACAAAACGAAATTAACATACTCACTAACAGTGACAAAGAAGTCAAAATACCCACTGACAGACAAATACAAAAGCCTCTTGTCTGCACAGCAGCGTGTGGCTCTATGATCTATCAATATAAATCATACCCAATGATGATGAGAGAAGCCTCCAAATCTCAGCTGGATGGTTGAAATGACGCCGATGCCCATGGAGGGCTCGGGGGAGAGGAAGAAAAGTCCCCTGCAGATCATGCGCGCAAGCCACTCCTACAGTGTAACAACTCATCTTCATCAGGTCGGCCACTATTGATAAAACAAAAAAACTGGCCATGATTTGGGCCTTTTAAATATGATTCTATAGGCTCGCGAGGGCTTTTAGGCTATGAATCTTCATCACCTTGATCGAGTCAACCAAGCTTTAAGCACGCGTCCAGGTCTCTCTCTCCCTCTTTGAGTAGAGATTAAACAAAGAAAACATTTCAAGAATCAGTCTTAATTTGACGTTTCTAGATTCAATAAGGATTTCAAGTTTTCCATTTCCAGTTTGGCATCGTAGGGCTGGGCTTCAGGCTTCTTTAAAGATAACTATTCAATGGCTGTGTGCTGTAAAGATACATTGATCAAGTGGTGACTCATTGGCCTGCTTTTATATTGATTGATTTTTAAAGTAAATTGTATGGGGTTGACTTGGTAGGACTTCGTTGGCCTGGATAAAAATTAATAAGTACAATAAAATCATTTCAAAAATCTATTAAAAATATTTAATATATAAAGTCTTTGTTTTTATTGAATATCCATGTGTGTGTGTGTGTGTGTTGCATATTAGGTACAAAATAATTGAAAAATAAATTTTTAATATTCCCGTAAGAAATTATATTATTAATTTAATAATATAGGAAATTTATGTTAAATATGTTTTAGTACATTTCAATAAAAAACAACAACAATATACATAGAAAAGAACCAGTGACTAGGCCGAAAAGATGAGACTTGCATGGCTAGCCTAACTAAAAAAGGCCCAACACATGTGGGCCTGCAATGTTTGGCCCACATGTCATGCTTCTTCTTTTTTAATGTTCAAGAGAAAATAATATATTGTTAATCCTTTTAATTTTTTTTTTTTAAAAATAGATGTGCATTATTTATTTCCCTAAATTTTAACCACTGAAAGGTCAGTAAACCACTTTCTCTCTCCTATTTGTTTTTTAGCAACTCTCTTTTTTTAATATAAAATATAGGGATTAAAACACAAAATAATTGAATTGTAGGAGTGAAATATCAAAGTCTCAATAAGCAAGGAAAAAATAAAATAAAAAATATTTATCATATCCAATTTAATAGTATTGGTTTATTTTTATTAAATATTCAATATTTAGATTACTACTATAAATTATAGTTTCAACTTTCAAGTTTTATAAAAACTATTTATGATATTTACATATTTTTTATGAAAAATATTCCCTTTTGGATAAATGAACGCTATTTTTTCCTACAAATAAAACTAAAAATAGAAATTTTTACTTTATGTTATTGAACAAAAACTAAAAACCTAATTGGAGGGAATTTCCATTGTAGCATGCAAGTAAAATTGTTGTTTACTAGACAATGATTTCATGGTTTTTCACCTTTATTAAAAAAAAAACTTAATATTGATTATTAGGGACATTAAGGTATTCTCACAATGTTCTTTGAGTTACTATTAAATGAACCGATAAAAAAATAAACTTTTTATTATTATTATTTTCAAATGCACATTTAAAATACTAAAATACCTCTACAGAAAAAAATAAAATTAAAACCAGAATCAAAGGGCAATTTTATATTTGACTAAATATAAAAAGTAAATAAAAAAAACATAATTAAACAACAAAAAAATCCGTAAATAAAATCAAAGCTTAATGAAAAAACAAAAAACAAAATCCCAATTTTGCCTACCCCATTGCAAGCTATTGTTTTTTTGTTTTATCTTTCAATATTTAATACCTGTTGTTATTAAATCTCTGCTTGATGGATAGGTTGGTGTTTCAAACTTCCAATTTTAAAGATAGAAGAAGAGGCTGACCTTTTCAACTTTTAAGTTCAAGCTATTATTTTACCTTAATGAGTCCTTTTTTAAATTATAACAATTTTTATTTGCTCTTATCTTTATCTTTTTATAATTTTATCGCAATTTATCAGTCCATATATTTTATTATTATTTTTTGTTTTATGTAAATAACATCTTTATATTTATTATTATTGGTGAATTTCTAATCTGTTTTTATTTAATCATGACTTAAAAAATATATTTTAGAAAATTTTAATAATATTGTCTAATATTAATTTTGTTCACAGTAAATATTCATAAAATCTTCAATAATCTATTTTTGTTTTTTTTTTAATTTATTATTTGTTATTTTTTTAATTTTGGATAGAATATGATTTTCTTATGGAAGGTTGGTTATTTGGGTAACATCAAAAAATCTTTTACGTTACGGAAGATTAATCTTCATAACAAAAAAAATATATATATACAAACATAAATATTTTAAAAAATAAAATAAATAAATAGTGAACTGAGCAGGGTAGAGTCGGTAGACACTGTCACTAGACAGTGTCCTAGCAATGAGTGAGAAAGATGCTAATGTTTTTTTTTTTTTAATGTTTTACTATTTATTTGACTCATGGTACAGGTTATTAATCTTTTTTAACAAAAAAAAGATAAATAACATCAAGGTTTTTTAAAAACTTTTTTTTCCAAAATATAAGTGTAAATTGAAAAAATTATGTATATATAATTAAATAAATATAGAATCATACGTGTTACTAAAAAAAGTAAATAATGATAAAACTTAAAAAAATGAGCAGCAAATATAGATAAAAAAATATTTCACCTTGCAACACCAGCCTTTAACCTGGTCGTGTTTAATTATTTCATTTATCAAAATAAAATTTTATTTAATCCAATAATAATAAAAATAGACACGCGTGCAATTAATTACATAAAATAAAAGGAAAAAAACTAGTATGGAAGGTTAGATGTATTATTAAAAAATAAGTGTTTTATTCTAACAAATAAATTTCATTTATATACAACATAAAAAATTAATAATGAATTAGAATGATCTTTTCAAGAATTAAATGCATATAAAACAACTAAAAATAATTTATATTTTGAAAAAAGGATAAACAAATAAAATTAAAAATATTAAACTTACGGGCAAACAATGCAATGCCAAACAACCGAAAATAAGTGCCTGAAATCGTCGTTTCGATTGGTTGGTCAACTGTCATGGATGTTACTTCCTTAAGACTGTAGTTAGCTGGCGATGCCATGCCTTGCTGGCTTAGAAATGGAAAAGATAATATGGTATTAATATGGGGGTGTAATTGTAATTCGGGAAGACATTCCTAAATTTAACCTAATGACGGCTTGATAGAGCCATACAGTTAAACCCAGTCCCGCAGGTTCAGGAAACCTATAATTCGAAGCTCGACACATATTAATTTTTAAATTACTGTAAATTGCCAACAATATTCATCATGTGAAACTTAGCTGATGTTGACAGTTCATTCTTGATTTGATTATTGAGTCAACTAAAAGAAATCTTTTTTAATAAAAAACAAAATAAGCCAGTTTAATATATTTTTAAAAATTATTTTTTTAGTTTAATTTTTTTATATCTATAAATAAGATATGTTGATGTTAGAATTATATTTTTTAAATAAAAATATAGTTTATTTGAATACATTAAAATAAATAATAATTTTAAAAACAAACTCTACCGTTATCCCAAATAAATACTTAACCACCTAGGGTTGTTTTAATAAAGTTTTGAAAATGAGATTGACAACTATAAATAGAGCATGTCTACAAGAAAATCCCGTGCTAAGAATTAAAAAAAAATTGTCGCTTATCATTCATATACATCTATGCGTAAATTTGGCATGTATGAATGGTATGATGATGAGGTTTGTGGGTGTCATGGCGTGAGCCATGTTATGTCAACTGTTACGTGAAATTTGACGGAAAGAGCACCGTTAAAGTAAGAAAAAGGCAACACGGCCGTTTAAAGCTAGTATCAGCGAGCTGACAGGTGGAACCTGAACCTGGAGCTTGAACCTTATATGGTTTAAAAGAGGATTCTCTCTCTTCGCTGTTATATTATTAAAAAAAAAAAAACTTCGTTGGATTCATTGCTATAATATAATTACTATTTTATTCTTTTGTTGATAAAAATTAAATCTTTGATTTAATTTTTTTGTTTTTTTTTTGTTTAATCCATTTGTTACAAGAAATATATTTGACGTTGTAGGTGTCTTTTCCAAATTTTTAATACAATAAAAACATTTTTTTTTATATAGGATCAACAAAATTTTAAACAGTTCACAAAAGAGTTTTTTTAACTTTTTAAAAGATTCATAACAATAAAAGTATCATTTTGTCTCTAGGATTAGAAAAATATTGAATTGTTGGATAAAGATATTTTATGTTCTCAATTTGTTTTATGTACAATGAAAGAACAAATTTAATCTTAGAAAAAAAAAGTTTTTCCTTTAAATGTCTTTTAGTATTTTCTTAGAGATTTTCTTTTTGAAGTTAAAAGAGGTTTCGGGGTAGATTTTTTCATGTTTAATAAATTTTAAATAAAAAAAAATCAAAAATGACGCGTGACACGTCATAGATAATAAAATTCATCCATTCGTCGTATACTTAGATGCACCTTCGTGTTCTCTTCCACATAGTGAATCTAATGTTTTATTTTCTTTCTTTCTTTTATATCTCCTCACAACTAAAGTCCATTGTGCTATTTTTTTTTTGTTTTTCATTTCTTATTTTTTTTATTTTTTATTTCATCCTCATTCATTTTTTAAACGTTTTCTTTTCTTTTTAATTTTGTCATTTAATTGCAATTTCTTATATTTTTTCCCTTTTCATATCATTCCTTTTTTTATATATATAGTTACAATCCTTCAAGAACAATCCCTATTTTTGGTTAGTGTTTTTGAATATATCATTTTAATTTTGGTCATTTTCTCTTTTATTAGAATTTAATTTGTGCATACAATATTTTTTTAATTGGTACTTATTCTTTTATTTTTTTATTTTTTTCTTGGCTCTTTTGTCAAAATATTTATGGTTTTTAATTTTTTTTTTGCTTTAATTCAAGTGATTTTTTTCTATAATAATAATATTTATTTGATTTTATATTTTTTTTCTTTCTCTTTTGTTAAAGTTTTCATATTTTTTATTTTATCCTTAAAGATAAGAAATTTGAAGATTTATCATTTTATTTGGGTTCATAGCTTTGCAAAAATTCTTCACGCTTTTCATAAAAAAAATTACATTTTAAAAAAAACATTGTTCAACCTATGACAGAACGCAAACAGATTATCTAGTATATACTTATTTTATAATGAAGGATTGAATATGTTAGAGGTCTCTCATTACCTTTTTTAAATTGCATTAGGCATCTTTTATTCCTTCCGTATCTTGCAATTTCTATTCCAGATTTAAGGTTATATATATGATATTTGCCTTTGTTACACAAAAGGTTGAATGACAAATCTACCTTTTGAACCAAACAAACCCTTAACAAAATTTCTAATTGTTTCCATTTTTTTTGATTAATTATTTATATATATATATATTTCAATTTTATCACTCGATATTTGATTTGATTTTACTTTTCTATCAAATTCAGTATTTATTCTTCCAATTTCTATTTGTTTTTTTAATCCTTTTTTTATTATATTTTTTATTTCATACCTTAACATCTCGTTAATTAAGGGTTTGACTTCATAATTTTTTGTGGGTTTAATATCGAGTTCATGATCTAGGTTGTTGTAACCCAATTTTGGGTCATGCCCCAAAACTATCAGAAAATAGCAAAAAAATAAAATAAAATGGAGGATGGTGGCGGTAAAAGATCAAGTTAAAATTTGAACATTTTTGAAAAATCGATTGTACCCTTTTTGTGCCTGAAATGAAAAACGCGGATCCAAAGCTAAAGTAATTTATTATGATAAATCACAGTATAAATTAAGTCATAAAATATAATTATATTTTTATGGACCGATTTGATATAGTCGTTGGTTAATATAAAAACGTAATTATATTCAGGAATTAATTTAGGTCCAGTTGAAGGGTTTAATTAAGCTTGACGACTTAGTTATACTTTAAATTGATCAAATTAATTTTATTAAAGGCTTAGTTTAATAAGGAATCAAGTGCTTAAATTTAATTCGGGCTCAATTGATGATATTTGAGTTTTCGTTGATCAATTTGAATTTCTTCAAGCCAATTAGGCGAAATCGGGGACCTAATTGAACAAATTAAGAGTTTTACGGTCGGTTGAGGAACTAATTGCACAAGATCACAAATTTAAGTTCAATTGAGGGTGCAATTAAAAGAGTAACCGATTGAATGACCAAAATGTATTTTGCACCCAAAAGCAACAAAACTTGAGCCACTCAAAAACCCATATTTTTTTCAGCATGCACATTGAGCAACTCACCCATTTTCCTTGAGCCACCCGAAACCCACTTTTCAAAAATAACCTTGAGCCATGAGACCCCCGGTTTTTGGGACCGAACTGGACGTAAAGAAAAAGAGGCGGAGGATATTTCAGGCAGAAATGATAGAGGGGAGAGGGGGGAATTTTAGGGGGGGAAGTTTTCTTATTGACATTGATCTCTCTCGGCCTGAGGGGAACCGAAGCATCTCCTTCCCTCTTCCTCGGACTAAACCCATCTATCCCTCTCGGCAAAACATAAGAAAAACTCCACAAAGAAACCAACTTTTCATCTGGCCGTCGGTAACATCCCAGAACCTCGTCTCACTCACTCTGAGGACCTCTGTTTATTTCTCTCCCGTGCCCAGCTTTCCGCTGTCTCCTCCTCTACCAAAACCAGAGCAACTGGTTCTCTCTCTCTCCCTCTTCAAACCGAGTGCAAGCTGGTTCCTGTCATTCTCTCCCGATCGGCGCAAGAAAACGCCACCAGCGACCACCCTTTTGGCTTGCTTGTCACCATCGTTGATCACCCCTCATCTCACCTTGAGCAACTCCTATCGTCACCATCTCTCTCTCAGCTCTATTTCTCCCTCTCAGCAAGCTCTCCCTCTCGCTGCAAGAAAAACCCATAATCGACCACCCTCTTCACGCCAACACCAACCAGGCCCTTTCTCTCTCTACCTCACAAGAAACCAGCAACCCCGACGTCTCTCTCTCCCTTTCAGTTTTAAAAAACCACCATCGCCGATCACCCCCTTTGTCTCGCCTGCAACTACCTCAGCTCCACCGTTTCCTCCTTTCTCTCTCAACCTTCCCTGTTAACTTCTCTCGTGGCCACTGTTTTCAGAACCATAAAAAAGGCAGCCCAAACGTCCCCCTCTCTCTCGTCGTTCCAGCCACCAAGAGCGACCGAGTTTCCCACCGTCAACCACCGTTTTCTCTCCTTCTCATCACCGTGAGTTTTCTTTCATCCCCAGAAACCACCCCACCATCTCAGGTAAGGAGAGAGACAACGACAGAAGCTACATCGACAGCCCCCTGCAACAAGTCCGACAACTTCCCGTCCATTTTCCGGCGAGCACAGGCGACCATTTCAAAAACCACCACGACAGGGAGAACCCCCTCAACGTCCTCTACACCAAGGTATTGACCGAATCTCCATTCGTTGTATTTGAAAAACCTGCAAGTTACTGTGCATCATCTTCGACTTCTGCAGAAAAAAAAAGACCCGGTTACCGTTGAGGGTAACCGGGTCGGGTCGGGTCTAGGCCACGGCCCAGACCCGAGAAGTCTGGGCCACGGCCCAGACCAGGAAGCGTCTGGGCCACGGCCCAGACCGCATAAAGCTGAGTTGTCGACCAGTGAGACCATTGAATTGGTGACCCAGATGGAAAAAGGTGAATTGGTGACCATCACCCGAATATAATATAATATATATATATATATAATAATATAATAATATAAATAATAATAAAAAAATAATAAAAAATATAAAAAATATAAAAAAACATAAAAAAATATTTTTATTTTTATACAAAAAAAATCTTAAAAAATGTGTTATTTTTCTTGCATAAGGCCAATACACTAGCATGTTTTAAAATTGTTTTCTTAAAGAAAATATATATTATCTTGGTTTTTTTTTTTTGGGAAAAAAGGAATTTTAGCATGGATTTTGGTAAAGGAAAAATCATTTCTTGCATTTTGAGATTTTACAACATGTTTGTAAAATCCAAAGGGTATTGGCCAATATTCAAAAAAATACAAAAAAACTTTTCGGTAATTTATATTATTTTTTCGGAGTTTGGATAAATTCTATCCAAAATATTCGGTATAAATGATATATCTTTAACATGTAAATATTTTTTTATATATTTTAGCAATTATAAGACAAACAAAAACATCAAGCAGCTTACCTTAGGTAGGGCGTACTAGGGGTGCTAAAACCTTCCCTTTACGCAACCAGTCCCTTACCCTAGAATCTCTGAAAGACCAGTCATAGGTTTCCTAGTAACCATAATACTAGGTGGCGACTCCTTTTGTTATAAAAAAAAAAATAATAATCCCCCGACATAATAATCTCTCCCCGCTCATGGGGACCGATCATAACGACGCCGCTCTCCAGCCATTTTTGGGGTGCGACAGAATGGCGACTCCACTGGGGACTTTCGACTAGGCTTGATAAATTTGTTTGTTTATGATATGCTAATTATTTGTGTGTTTATTTATTCATTTATTCTTATGTTTCCATGAATTATTTATTTGTTTAAAAGCTTTAACATGCATCTTTTCATCCTGTCATCATAATATGCCTCGTCATGCATCATTTTTATTTATTTTGAGAGCACACACTAACTTTAAGCTACGCGGGGGACTAGCAGCTTACCTATGACTTGAGTCAAGGTTTAAGTTTGTGTAAACCCCAACTCTTTGCTGAGAGCTTAGATGATAGTGATTGGTATACGTACCATCCCATTATCTGCTAAGACCCCATATTGCCTTCACGAAGGTGATCACTGGGACAGCGAGAGACCCTCTTTAGAGCCCAAATAGTAAGCCTACCCCATGTCTCACATAAAAGAACTAGAACCTATCGTTAGGGTGTATGCTCCATAATATCTTTTGCATAAAAGAAAAACCCTAAAAAGACATTTTTTTACGAGTCTTGTGAACGAAATGGCCACCACCATTAAACTTTCCATCATGGAATATGGAAAAGTTCTGAATTGTCACAATTAGTCGAAGGAGATCGCCTTAAAAGCGATGCTATGAGGTCAGTCACCGATCAAGAATCTGGATTGTATCATAAATGAGGTGAACAAGTTAATGACCCATTTTCGGTATGTGGATAAGGGCGTATTTTTAGAAAATATGGAAGCCTGATGGAGATTGTGAAGGTAAAAGTTTTAAGCCCAGCGGTGCGAGCTCTAGTTCATTTTTGAGATCCTAACTACCGTTGTTTTTCTTTTGGGAGCTTAGACCTATGTCCTACTATGGAGGAATACGGAATGTTGACTGAATTTCTGAATAATCTGTACAAAATTTATTTCCCTTTGAGATATGACAAAATCATCCCTGAACTGTCGAAGCTGCTCAGAATCCCCAATTTGGAAAGGTTTTTAGAGAAGAAGGTTGTTGTCTGAAATGGAAGGCGCTGGAGTTTGAACTAGAACAGAGGTCCGGATAAGAGAAAGAGAGATTGATTGTCTTAGACAAATTTGGCCTTGTGTTGTTACCAAGTCGGACGAGCATAATAAGTTTGAGGTCTGTTGCTGCTTTTGTGGAATATAAGAATACATGAATCAACCCAGTGACCTCTATTTTGGCTGAAACCATCATAACACTTAACCATTGTAGAAGAGCCGGGAAAGGAGCAATGAGAGGTTGCACGTAGCTGCTATATATTTGGATGGTTAGCCATATTGAAACAAAAAAACCTGTTTTTAATAATTTTTAGTGGTTCAACCAAAAACCATTGAGGATAGTAAAGGAAGAAGAATGGGGAGATCTAGACAACAAAGGTTGGGTAGAAAAACTAAAAGTTTTACCCAACAGCAATTTCAAATGGAGAGCTCCTTGGGTCAAAGCAGTGGATGTCCTAATGAGTTGTGGGCAAAGATGTTGAGTCCCAATGGTAGGGATTACCGGCTACGTGAGTTATGCTCCCGCCCTTGTGATGAGGCAACACGGGGGCATACAATTTGTTCCGAGGACCATGGGAATTGCTAATTTCTTTGGTTGGGTCAAGGATCCCGTTTCACGAGAAGTCTTGCAGATCATCAGGCAAGATTGGAGGCATCTCGTCTTGGTGGAAATAAAGGATATGGGAGATCCAAGTTCAAGTGAAGGGTATGCAACATGGAGAGACTCATTTGCTTCAACCGTGATTAATGAAGAAATCAAGCTCTCTCAAATTGGAGAAAAACCTATTAGGGGAAAAAGGCTAGGCAATGAAGAGGAATTGAGAATACAGACAGAAAAACTCCAGGTAGAATTAAGTAGAAAAGACAAAGCAACATTGGAAGAAATGACATCGGAGGGCGATAAGAGGAAAACATTTTTAGATGAACAATTACAATCTAGAGATGCAAGACTAGCCAAGCTCGAGTTAGGTGAGGAGAAGAATGTTAGGTTGAGAATGGAGAAAGAATTAACGGAGAGGAGTCTGAAATGGACGCAAAGTTGCTCCGAGCTCAGCGCATTGAAGACAGAACATCATGAATGCCAAGAGAGCATAAAATATTACCAAGAGAAGTCTGTGAAAGTTCAGGGTGGGCTGATGGATAAAATTGAAAAGGATAAGAGGTATGTAATGGCGGGAAGTTGCTCGACGGGGTCCGAGAGAGATGAAGGCATGGAAGCAGAGTTAGCAGTTAAGGAAGAAGAGATAAAAACTTTGAGAACCAAGCTGGATAACGAGAGGGAAAAGGTGAAGCGTCTGGATGAGAAGCTAACAGTATTGGAAAAACACAAGGATCAAATTGATACCAACAATACTTCGTTAAATAGAACCAATATGTTGCTTATAGAGAAGATGACCAAGATGGATGAACAAATGAATATAGCTGCTGGGCATGCTCGTGTCATTAGAATCAATGCACGAAATGTTGGAAGAGATATCATCCGCTACCGCCAAAGTCTAGATGAGACTGACACCTTTTTGGAGAAAATCGAGAATCACGGTTTTGCCTTCCTACCTTTGACCGAAGAGAATTAGATTAATATTTTTTCTCCATGCTTTCAAAGATGTAGTAACTTGTCAAGCATTAATGAAAAGGGCGTTGACCCATCTTTGTTACAAATTCTGGCTCTTGGTGAATATGACTCAAGCATCGACTTGAAAGGCAGTACTCATAGCGAAGCAATGTGACCAGAAACCCTATGTTTATGAAATGGTGGCTATCAATCGTTCACAAGAAAAATGCATACATACCCATTATATAAAGCATTTTTTATCACACAGTATATCATGCACTTCTCATGCATTTGTGCACGCATCCTTGACCGAGAAACATTGGGGACCCATGACACCAAGGAAAGGACGGAGAGCTACCAAAATCATCCATCTAGGCTCTGAAGGGAATTATGACCCATACATGTATTTGGAAGCTAGCTGAGGGAGAGAAGTTTGATCACACATAGAGCTCAGATGAGAACTCTGATCACACAAAAAGAAAGACTCCACTACACTACTGAAAGCCAGAGAGATTACATAGATGTTTTTGCTCGGTGTCATGAGGAGATTCATGGATTAGATATCATAGTGTACAGGGTACCACTGAAAAAATGGGATGCCAGCTGATTAAAAAAAACAAAAAAAAAGATGAATCTGCAGAAGAAGAGAATAAGATGACTAAGGATAATCAAATAAGATGAGGAACTTTGTGATACCATGAGAAATCTTTTGTTATAAAGTCATGCCATTTGGTTTTAGGGTTGCTGAATCTGCAGAAGAAGAGAATCACGTCCAGATATTGAAGAAATGGTTTAAAAGGATAAGGTTTGACCCCGTGAAAGGTTCATTCGGTTTGAAATTTTGGAATTTGTTAAGATTTGTGATGAATGTTGCCCTGACAAGAGTCAAGCTCTCGCCTTGGATTTTGGGTAAGGCGGGGACCTTGCAGACAAACCGGAACAGGGCAACTCTAGTAAAGGATGCTAAAGAGAGGAATTTGGTCATCCCAGCAATACCGTCATGTGAATCCTTGTTTAAAACAGCTCCTGGGGATGCTTGCAAAAGAGAGAGTATTAATGATCTGTCTAGGTATGCTGAAAATTCTAGAAGCAGTGGCAAACGAGACAAACAAAATGAGCAGAAAGTGCACAAAAACCTCTATTCGTTATGTGACCCAATTTCAAAGTATCGTTGCTGGAGACGGTAAGGATTTTTATATCCAAGGTAGCAAAAGAAAAGCTAGAGAGGAACATGATCTTCCAGAAAAGGGATGTCAAGACTGTAATTATAGTGGAATCTATTACCGGTGATGAAAGCAAGGGAAGAGCAAGAAATGAGAAGAAACTTGACTCTAGGGAACAAAGAAATCCATTGAAGGTAAGAGAAGCCCGAAGAATTTAGAGAGTTCTACATTCTCCGTTGAAGGTAGCCTCAAAAGCAAGGAGAGAAATGATGTCAGGTACACGTTGATATGAGAAGATTAAACCAGCTCATTGCTGCTCAGTTGAAGAAGAAATAGATGGAAATCCTTGGTATTACGATATCAAGAACTTCAGCCAAATCGAGCTTATCCCCTGGGGGCATCCAAAAGAAAAAAGAAAAAACCTTGAGAAGGTTAACGACGGATTTTTTACATTTATGGAGAAGTTTTGTATAAGAGGTCATCTGACAGTTTTTTTTTTGCTAAGATGCTTAGATGGAGTTGAAGCCAGAAACGTGTTGCGAGAAATCCACGAAGGAACTCGCTCAACCCATGCTAATAGGCATATGATGGATAGGAAAATGCACATAAAAGGTTGTTTCGGAAGTATTTAGAGATTGATTGCATGGACTATGTTTGCAAGTGTCATAAATATTAAGTCCATGATGACAAGATGGATGTCCCTTCGGCTCCTATGTTTAACTTGATATCTCTGTGGCCTTTTGCAAATGAGGGGAATTGATGTGATTGGGTATATCAACCAAAAGCCAGCAATGATCATGGGTTTATTCTTGTGACTATTCACTATTTCACAAGATGGATAGAAGCTGGGTCATTTGCTCATGTAACGTAGAAGGGTGTTGAAGAAATTTGCTTGATATGTCGATGCAGACCACCAGAAAAGATCATAACTGACAATGCTCAGAACTTCAATGAAAGAATGATTATAAAACTCTGTGCTAAATGGAAAATCAAGCAAACTCACACTGGGGGCAAATACATCGGGGGCAAGTACAGTAAGGGACAATAAGAGATTTGAAGTTTGAGGATACAGTGACAACATTAAGAATCAATAGAAGGGAGGATGTTTAACGTTGAAAAACCAACATTGGGAACAATCAAATTAAGATAGGACATGACAAAAACCAAGAATCAATGGGAAGGACAAGTTCGAAAAAAAAGAGAAAAAAAAGGAAAAAATGAAAAAAAAGAGAATATTGAATTATGCCATGTCTGTGGGTATTTGTGGTCAAACCCCATGTGGGAAGAAATGTTAATAAGATTTTTTCTGCAAGATAAGTTGTCCATCAAAGGAAGATTGTGCAGAATTGTTTTGTTATATGTTGAGTACAACAAGAGATGAAATAACATTAGATGACAAATGATGGTTCGAGTTTTAGAATCCCCTTTTAAGTTTGAAATTGTCAATGAAAGGAATGACATGGTCGTAGAGATTTTTAGAGCATTGGTTGATTGATAAAAAATCACGTTAAAATAATTAACGTATTTTGATGTGGTCTCTTCTACTAAGACAACAAGAGCAAAGGAGTTAATGACTAGATGATGGTGATCCTAGGTCTGTGAAACCCTTAAACACTTTTTGAGCCTATTATTCTCGGCTATCACCGGAATGCTCAGCAGTTAGAGGCCAGAATGTGGATTTTGATAGGAATACAAATAATTTCACATCAGCTTGAGGCAGAGAAGCATAAGCAAATGATTGATTTAGTGAAATTCATCAATGAGCGCCAACAGATTCAACTCAGGGCAACATGGCTTAATAGAGAGTGATGGGGTGGTAAGCTTCAACAGTGATTGAGAATAAGATTGCGTTTGAAGGGCAATTTCAGATTTCAGAAATATCATCTTACTCGCAAATTTGTTTGTCTCCAAAGATTTGTTGCATGGTTGCATTTTAATAAATGTTGAAAAGTATACAAATCGTAAAGGTTGATCATGAGATAATTGTTGCGAAGCTAGTCGACTCAAGGTTCAGTTCACCGCATAAATACGAGAGACAGAAAAAACCTCGTTAATGACAATATCATATTTCTTTGCAAACAAAATGGATTTGTTTAGAAGAAATGGAGTCTATGACGAAGAGTTTCAGATTGCATGGCCGGAACAGTTGCATCAACTCAAGGCGAGATTGATCGCATGAATGTCGGTGATAGTAGCATTACATCTCCTCTCACAAGCTAAGAGAAATTTCTTGATGATAGCATGGAGCATGCACCGATGAGTTTGGGATGCATTTATGGATGACTTGAGAATTCCATGAAGGTCGATGATGACGTACTCCAAGAGAAACATGATTCAATTGATGAAGAAAATTGATTAACTAATCGACCACCGAAGATGAGGTCAGCATTAGCAAGCTTTGCAATGATTGCTAGCAAACACAAATCAGAGAGCTGTTGTTGAGAGAATCCAAGAAGACGGATGGTTGGTTACACTCCTTCATGGTGAATCAAGCAATACCACACCTGGGGGAAATGTTAAACCTTATAAGCACTGAGAGCAGAGATCATCGCAGATACGCCAGAAGAAGCAATGTGTTTGAGACTTGATGACAACAAGCTTTGGACACTAGGCAAAGACATCCTACGACAATGGAGCATTAGAGAAAGGGGACCTATATTTCTCAGGTAAGTATACATGCATCATCATGCATTGCATCCCCATAATCATCATCTTTTAGCCGGGTCGGTCACCCATAAAAATGAGACCATGATATCCGGGTCGGTCACCCATAAAAATGAGACCATGATAGCCGGGTCGGTCACCCCTAAAAATGAGACCATGATATCCGGGTCGGTCACCCATAAAAATGAGACCATGATATCCGGGTCGGTCACCCATAAAAATGAGACCATGATATCCGGGTCGGTCACCCCTAAAAATGAGACCATGATATCCGGGTCGGTCACCCATAAAAATGAGACCATGATAGCCGGTCTGGTCACCCCTAAAAATGAGACCATGATATCCGGCTCGGTCAACCATAAATATGAGTCCATGCATGCCGGGCCAGTCACCCAGAAAAATGATACCATGATATCCGGGTCGGTCACCCATAAAAATGAGACCATGATATCCGGGTCGGTCACCCATAAAAATGAGACCATGATAGCCGGGTCGGTCACCCCTAAAAATGAGACCATGATATCCGGGTCGGTCACCCAGAAAAATGAGACCTCACTAACCAGGGTCGGTCACCCAGAAAAATGAGACCTCACTAACCAGGGTCGGTCACCCAGAAAAATGAGACCTCACTAACCAGGGTCGGTCACCCAGAAAAATGAGACCTCACTAACCCGGGTCGGTCACCCAGAAAAATGAGACCTCACTAACCCGGGTCGGTCACCCAGAAAAATGAGACCTCTCTAACCAGGGTCGGTCACCCAGAAAAATGAGACCTCACTAACCAGGGTCGGTCACCCAGAAAAATGAGACCTCACTAACCCGGGTCGGTCACCCAGAAAAATGAGACCTCACTAACCCGGGTCGGTCACCCAGAAAAATGAGACCTCACTAACCCGGGTCGGTCACCCAGAAAAATGAGACCTCACTAACTAGGGTCGGTCACCCAGAAAAATGAGATCTCTTTCCTTTCTAAGTTGGGGTGGTCACCCGTCATAATAAGACCCGGGTAAGTCATGTGTTGCAATGAGACAAATTCCAGGTTTTTCTTTACAACACTTACTAAGCTAAAGTCTTTTACAAAGACTTTAGTCGTAAGCATTGTAAAGAAGGGGGCAACTGTTGTAACCCAATTTTGGGTCATGCCCCAAAACTATCAGAAAATAGCAAAAAAACATAAAATAAAATGGAGGATGGTGGCGGTAAAAGATCAAGTTAAAATTTGAACATTTTTGAAAAATCGATTGTACCCTTTTTGTGCCCAGAAATGAAAAAACGCGGATCCAAAGCTAAAGTAATTTATTATGATAAATCCGCGTATAAATTAAGTCATAAAATATAATTATATTTTTATGGACCGATTTGATATAGTCGTTGGTTAATATAAAAACGTAATTATATTCAGGAATTAATTTAGGTCCAGTTGAAGGGTTTAATTAAGCTTGACGACTTAGTTATACTTTAAATTGATCAAATTAATTTTATTAAAGGCTTAGTTTAATAAGGAATCAAGTGCTTAAATTTAATTCGGGCTCAATTGATGATATTTGAGTTTTCGTTGATCAATTTGAATTTCTTCAAGCCAATTAGGCGAAATCGGGGACCTAATTGAACAAATTAAGAGTTTTACGGTCGGTTGAGGAACTAATTGCACAAGATCACAAATTTAAGTTCAATTGAGGGTGCAATTAAAAGAGTAACCGATTGAATGACCAAAATGTATTTTGCACCCAAAAGCAACAAAACTTGAGCCACTCAAAAACCCATATTTTTTTCAGCATGCACATTGAGCAACTCACCCATTTTCCTTGAGCCACCCGAAACCCACTTTCCTTGACCCCGGTTTTGGGACCGAATCGGACGTAAAGAAAAAGAGGTGGAGGATATTTCACGGGAAATGATAGGGAGGGGGAAGTTTTCTTATTGACATTGATCTCTCTCGGCCTGAGGGGAACCGAAGCATCTCCTTCCCTCTTCCTCGGACTAAACCCATCTATCCCTCTCGGCAAAACATAAGAAAAACTCCACAAAGAAACCAACTTTCATCTCGCTAGTCGGTAACATCCCGTAACCTCGTCTCACTCACTCTGAGGACCTCTGTTTATTTCTCTCCCGTGCCCAGCTTTCCGTTGTCTCCTCCTCTACCAAAACCAGAGCAACTGGTTCTCTCTCTCTCCTCTCTTCAAACCAGTGCAACTGGTTCCTGTCATTCTCTCCCGATCGGCGCAAGAAAACGCCACCATGACCACCCTTTTGGCTTGTCTGTCACCATCGCTGATCACCCCTCATCTCACCTTGAGCAACTCCTATCGTCACTATCTCTCTCTCAGCTCTATTTCTCCCTCTCGGCAAGTTCTCCCTCTGAATGCAAGAAAAACCCATAATCGACCACCTTCTTCACGCAAACACCAACCAGGCCCTCTCTCTCTCTAACTCACAAGAAACAAGCAACCCCGACGTCTCTCTCTCCCTTTCAGTTTTAAAAAAACCACCATCGCCGATCACCCCCTTCGTCTCGCCTGCAACTACCTCAGCTCCACCGTTTCCTCCTTTCTCTCTCAACCTTCCCTGTTAACTTCTCTCGTGGCCACTGTTTTCAGAACCATAAAAAAGGCAGCCCAAACGTCCCCCTCTCTCTCGTCGTTCCAGCCACCAAGAGCGACCGAGTTTCCCACCGTCAACCACCGTTTTCTCTCCTTCTCATCACCGTGAGTTTTCTTTCATCCCCAGAAACCACCCCACCATCTCAGGTAAGGAGAGATACAACGACAGAAGCTACATCGACAGCCCCTGCAACAAGTCCGACAACTTCCCGTCCATTTTCCGGCGAGCACAGGCGACCATTTCAAAAACCACCACGACAGGGAGAACCCCCTCAACGTCCTCTACACCAAGGTATTGACCGAATCTCCATTCGTTGTATTTGAAAAACCTGCAAGTTACTGTGCATCATCTTCGACCTGCGAGAAAAAGACCCGGTTACCGTTGAGGGTAACCGGGTCGAGTCGAGTCAGTCCGGGCCACGACCAGCACTAGAAGTCAGAGCCACGGCCCGGACCCGTGATGTCTGGGCCACGGCCAGATCACGCATAAGGTCATTGTCGGCACCAATGAGACTAGTCGGTGGCACCAGATGGAAAAAAGTGGTAGTGGCATTCACCACCGAATATATATATATATATAATAATATAATAATATAAATAATAATATAAAAATAATAAAAAATATAAAAAAAAAATATAAAAAAAAAACATAAAAATATTTTTATTTTTATACAAAAAAATCCTAAAAAAAATGTGTTATTTTTCTTGCATAAGGCCAATACACTAGCATGTTTTAAAATTGTTTTCTTAAAGAAAAATATATATTATCTTGGTTTTTTGGGAAAAAAGGAGTTTTGGCATGGATTTTGGTAAAGGAAAAATCATTTCTTGCATTTTGAGATTTTACAACATGTTTGTAAAATCCAAAGGGTATTGGCCAATATTCAAAAAATACAAAAAACTTTTCGGTGATTTATATTATTTTTTCGGAGTTTGGATAAATTCTATCCAAAATATTCGGTATAAATGATGTATCTTTAACATGTAAATATTTTTTATATATTTTAGCAATTATAAGACAAACAAAAACATCAAGCAGCTTACCTTAGGTAGGGCGTACTAGGGGTGCTAAAACCTTCCCTTTACGCAACCAGTCCCTTACTCTAGAATCTCTGAAAGACCAGTCATAGGTTTCCTAGTAACCATAATACTAGGTGGCGACTCCTTTTGTTATAAAAAAATAATCCCCAGACATAATAATCTCTCCCGCTCATGGGGACCGATCAGCAACGACGCTCGCCTGACCGTTTTGAGGGTGCGACATAGGTTACGTGTTTTAAAGATCAATGTAAATTGATTTCAAACTTTTTTTTTAAATTAAAACGATTGGATGTTAGAATTGAGATAAATTTCTTAAGCAAGAGCATCATTATAATTTCAAGTTACCTTGATTTGTCTACCATATTCCTTATATTTGTATTTTAAAGATTAAGTCCATAGTTTTTTATACGAGGTTATCTAAATCCCATACCCTAGAGCACGTGTATGATGGATTTGTTTAAATTAACTCAGTTTTGGGATTATTTCTGTAAGATTAAATATTTTTTTCAACTTTACCCATGAGAGTTAAGTTTATTTGAAAATTGAGATTCATAACTCTTGTTAGATTATTTTATATTAGATTATCTCCTTCACATAACCCAACTCATGATGTTAGGTGACCTTACCCAAGTTTGTATATGTTTCATTTTTGTTAATGATTTTTTTTCTTGGTTTCATGTTTCTTTATTTGGATAATTAGGAATTGGATATCAAATGAAATGAAACTTTTGTATTTCTCTTAGGATAAGAGAGAGAAAAAATGATGGAAAAAAGAAAGTTATACCTGAACCACACTGATAGTTCATTACTGTCACACACCTATTTATTGACATTACCTTAGTGTGTCAACTACCACCATAAATGACAATGTTTGGCCATCAAAGGAGCCTGCAAGTGCCACCAAAAGGGTGCATGCTCCTTTAACTCACACATGCCAACAATTTTTTATTTTGTTTGCATTTATTAAAATACTAGATTAACCCTTACCTAACTTAACAATAAAAAGAAAGACCAAATGTCCATAGACAACAACTATAGGATTTTGCCTTGAAGGGTAATTTAAACATTATATTTTGCTATTAAAATTGAATATTCAAAAATCCCCCAACTCAAAAGTTATTTACAATCACTTTTGATAATATTTTAGTCATTACATTGTGTTAACAAAAGGTAAAAAACTTTTTTTACTAAATTACCCCATTCATTCTTGTAATGACAAATTTGTCTCATGAAAATGATCATATTGCCTTTAAACCAAGTTATTTGGCTTTGTTTATGAAAGGCAAATTCATCAATTCATTGTGTAAGTCTGTAATAAAAACTGATCAAGTTATTGTTTTTTTTTTGTTTCATTTCCATGATTATGTGATTGATGAAAAGACTTAATATCTTTTTGAAGAACAATTATCAATCAAGATTTGATATGTTTTTACATTTTAATTTGATTGTTTGAGGTGATATTAAATTTTAATTCTGGATATTTTTTTCTTTTGTTTTCTTGAACTGAGATTCTACTTTCAGGTTGGAAAGCAAAATCAGGATGACATTTCTCTATACTAACATGTTTTTTGTTTTAATGTAGTATAACATTATACATATTTTCCTTTGTTTTTCTTCACCATTCTCTAGTGACAAATCTAAAATTAACTTTCAGGTATAGATTGCAAAAAAGTGAAACATAGAATTAAATAATAAAAGGTTTCTTTTTTGGTAATTTCTTTATCGATATTTATAAAATAAGAAGTTTTTTGACTAAAAATATCACCATCATTCTAAACATTAATGATGCGAGTGTAAACGGCATGCCATGTAGCCTTAAATAAGAGAGCAAGACTATAAAGAAAAAAAACTAATTATTATGGGTATGGTGGTAGAAAATGAAAAGAAAGGCAAAAGACAAGGTTATTATTGTGTTATGGAAAATAAAATCATAAAACCATTAAGTATTAGACAAAAATTGGAAATGCATTGTGGCAACTAATTAGGAGATTATAAAGTTTAGGATTCTAAAGATGTAAAGAAAGAATTAAAAATGTGTTAGGTTTTAGGATATTTGTTTTTATATTACTGATTTTAACTTGAAAGATGGACAAAGAGTCTGATAAACTTTCAACATTGTTTTTATTTATTTTTTCTCACTTGTATTTTATTAATTAAAAAACATCTTAGGTGCATAAGCTAAATATTATCCCAAGGCATAATTTGATGTGAGTTGGAAAAATATTTTTATTGTTTTGTCCCTCATTTAAAAAATCAATGGTGTTGGTAAAGGGTATTATTATCATTTTCATAAGATTTATTGGTCATTGTCAAATTAGTTGGCCAAATTATTTTTTTCTCTACATGGTGGACTTATTTACTTATATTGGCTAAGAAAAAGACATTAACGAGCAAAGCTTTTTCCTTTTTTTTAGCACAATTAAATTACTATATTACCTCTTGACTAAAAAATAAGCTCAAGTTTAAGGGTGTTTACATCTTTTTAGCATGGTTTCCCTGTAATTATCATGCTATATTAGAGCATAAGATGATTTTTTCCTCTCCTTTTTCCTCTCTCCTCAATTATGGTATTGACCTTTTCAATTTTTAAGATAATCTCTATGTTTGTTTTTTCTTTCAATTTGATCCATTTTCTTTTGATTCTATTTCTTTTTTATTAGTTCAGCTATTAGATTTGGTCCCTAATATTTTAATTGTTATTTTTTATATGATTTTTAAAATTGTTTTTTTTACAATTTCATCCTCCATTATCCTAGTTTATTTTCTTCATCAAGTTTGATTCTTATTTTTTTTCCTTGAAAATGTGTGTATATATATATATATATCAATTTCAAAACATTTTCAAGGAAAAAAAATATAATTACCTAATAAATAATTCCTGTTGCCATTTCACTGTGCTGTACTATAGATTATAAGTGTAAACACTGTGGATTGTAATAGTATATTTTTGGATCGGTTCGGTTCTCGATTCGTTCAATTCAGTTTAGTTTGCCGGTTTTCCAATATTTTATCACTATTTGCGCAGTGAAATAACGTTTTTAGCCCTCGAAAACGACAAAAAATCGGTTATGTGTGGAGGGGCTCCGCGATAATTGTACCGTTTCAGACCGGACTAGTATATATATTTATATTTCTTGAGTCATCCCTCAATATTAAAATAACCGAGTATTGAGCTTCTAGATGGAATCTAAGTGTTTGTTTGAGAGTGTAGTTGATGTTGCTTTTGAAAGTGTTTTTCGTTCAGAAATGCATTAAAATGATTTTCTATTTTATTTTTTAAAAACTTATTTTTGATATTATCATGCCAAAATGATATAAAAACACTATTTTTTTAAATTAAAGTAAAAAATAAAAATTTCATTTTTTTTCAAAAATATTTTCAAAACGCACTCCCAAACACCCCTTAAATCTAGGATTTAATGACTTATGAATTTAAGAAATTAGCCTATGTTTAGACGATACATCCAGGATTTAATGACTTATGAAAAATATTTTCAATTATTTGGTCTAGCTTGGCGGTTTGATTCATACCCTTTTTTGATTCAACTTTTATTTAATTGATTTTTTTTTATTTCTATAATATTCTCAGTGATTTTAAAAAATGACATGAGTTACCTTGAGTTTTTTTATTCTTTTTTTTTTAAATTATTTTTTTAATTAAATTAATTTGTGCTAGAAAAAAAATTAGCCTGGCCGCTATATAGCATGACCGTTCTAACTAGTTTATATTAATTTCTCATTTTTTTTTAAAAAAAATTCTATTTTTTTTTTCCAGATGTGTCATGCCAACTGTCACTTGTTTTACTTAAAACAGATGTTAAAATAGAAGGAATGCTATGGATCCATCATTTTAGGTTGACGAGAGTATGACTCAGAATCCAAGTCTCCAGGCCCAGACCTAATGTAGCTTGCAAGTTGGTTATGCTACGTGTGTACATCCATGAAAAGCCCAACAAAGACCTTCAAACTTGAAGTCCTTCGAAGCAAACTCTTAACAAGGCCCATGATGGGCCAGGTCCACATTTACAGCTGAAGCTCAGACTAAAATTAATACGATAAAATTATATAAAACTTCGCAATAAAAAAACTAACAAAAAATATATTTTATTCATTTTAAAACTTTCACATATTAGATTTATATATAATTACTCACAAAGTAATCTTAAGTTTAACTTGCCTATTTAATTTTTAGTGCACCTGTAATTTAGCTAACAGTTGGGATAAATATACTATGATTTGTAATTTATTTATTAAACATTTATATTTATAACTGCTAATAAAAAAAAACTTGGAGCTTTTTTGGGTGACCGGGAAAAGAGAGCTCATTGACGGAAATTATTTATGGTGCTACCATGTGCAGGTGCAATAACTGGCCTAATTAGCCAGGTCTGACCGGTTCACGACCCAAAGCAGTTCCCGTTTTCTGGCAGGCTCAGTCGACACTTTGCAAAATCTGTTTATTAATTGACCGGAACATGGTGGCTCACCGTCCAGGATATACAAGTAACCGGGAAATGACACATGCGAAAATTGCACACTTGTAGCTATTTCCGTGCGTTGCATCCATTAGAATGTGACAAAAGAGGTGTCTCAACTCTCAAGCCAGCCACATTCGCAGCCACCGAAAGATCCGCCGAAAGCACCCTACTTTTTGTATCATCATCTAGGTAGGCTGCCTATCGTTGGAGATAACGAGAGAATTTAAAAGCGAACTTGGAAACAAAGACGACTCCTCTAGCAAGTGATCAAACTACTTGCAGCAAAGAAGGTTACAATGAACACCGAAATCATCTACGCTTGTTCAACCATTTGCTTCTCTTGGTGGACTTTTCCGGGACCCATCTCCAAGGAATGAGTGGAGATGGGCTTCTTGGCTTCGCCCTTGTTGTCACGGTAGATGAAGTACAGTATCAGCTGTAATGCCCCCAGACCACAGCCAACTCCATTTGGGACCTGTAATAATATATATTGCAGCAGCATAAGCATATTTCCCATCCCAGTCGATCAGGCACAAGTAAAGCATGGAAATTGAGGAACTTACAGCAACAAAAGGGTCACGACCAAGTAGACCATAGACAAACCAGGAAGTGCCGCACAAGAAGACAAACAGTGAGAGGAAGAATGGCATGAACTCGACGCTCTTAGTCTTAATCACTGTCCTCTGCGGAAACCAAACAAAATCACATGTAATTATCTTACAAAAGATGCACCGTGTAGCCTTTAATAAGCTTGAAAGTGTATATATTTATTATCCTATTATGAAGCAGGGAAGGATGAAGAAGATACTATCAACAGCCCAGCACCCTTTGACAGGCATGGGAAATTTCTGAATCCCAACAGATTATGACCAGTGAAGCACTGCGCGATGGACAAATATCCTCACAAAGGACAATAACGTACCTTTCTAGTGAAGACTACCATGAGAGATTGGGGTAAATTCGAATAACAAGTTGGGTCCAATGCAGCAAGGAACTCTTAAGAATCACGCAACTAAAACAGAGCTAAATACAAATAAAAAATTTCAAGACAAAGTAATCCTCCAAAAAAGATAAAAGAACCGGAGCAGAGTAGCCTGTGATGATGACTTTTATAAAAGGGCCTTACTGGGCAAGATAAAATGAAACCCGTTACCCTGTGGCCCAATTCCTAAAACAAACCGGCTGGAGCCGATTCATCTGGGCCCACTCCCGAAGGAGCAGCTTTACACGAAAGAGGAGCCGCAAATATAGAGTGAAAAACTTGGAGAGTAACGTGACTTACCATGATAGACAGTGGGGAGCCATACATGATAATGGAGAAGATAGCGGCAGCACAGCCACAGAATAGCTTCCTGGCGTTGCCATGGAGAGCGCAAAGGGACACCAAGGCCACGCCAGTAAAGATGGCGAGCACAAGAGTGAGGAGGCCAAGGATTTTACCCTTCTCTTTCTTTGCTGCATAGATGATGAAGACCACCACATAAATGGTTTCGATCACCGAGCCAGCTCCATTGATTGTTGACACCAAAATATTGTTCTTGGACACAAAAGGCAGTCCATACCTGCCACAAAGTATAAAAACCAACGATTAAGCGGGAGTGATCGGACAAAAATGCATAAACCCAAAAGCCAAATCGAGTAAATTAAGCCGCAACGCAATAACACACTGGAAAAACAAAAGTTACAGAGCACGGCAGAAAAAAATAAAAATCATCGCACTGAATTGCATCTTCATAGACTGGCTTCAAAAAGTAAATCGATGTACCGAAGGTGGCTATGATTTTTGGTCTTTTGAGCTTATTGTTGGTGACAATCAAAGGCAGCTCATATTAATTAGCAGTTGGTTTAAAGAGAAACCGAAAATACAATTCAGGTGTAATATAGAAGAGCCAAGAAGTGAAGAGAAACGAAGTAGATGATGAAACGAGAAGCACGCACCAAGCAGAAAGGAGGCAGTTGAGCAAGGTCATCACATACGGAATGCCGGAGAACTGTTCTGTCGATTTGCTTCTTATGATCCTCTTGAACGTTATCCTGTCAACAAATGATCCACGATCCACATTAACTTTCATCTTAATATAACAAATTAGGCGATCGAGTCCTCATTAATGATCATCGAATCTTGATCACCCAAATACAGAAAAATGAAGAAAGTGGTAAAACTAGTAGCACCCCAAAACTGCAAAGGAAAAACAAGATAGAAGATCCAACAGGTCAAAAAAGATCATAAGAAAAGAAGAACGGGTTTGGAAGAGAACCATTTTTCAAGAAAACAGCCGAAAGTAGAAGAAATTTAATTATGAACCGATGGCTTTTTTATTTTATTTTTTATAACCAGAGAGAAAGACAGTCTTTCTTCATTGACTCAAAACAACCACTAGAGGCTACAAAGCAAGCTTGTCAAAACCAAGAAATTCCATAAATGTTAATCAGTTTCTGTATTGCATGTGTGTGCTGGTGCTGAGCAGAGACGGAGAGAGAGAGCGAAAGAAAAGTTCTGGTGCATACGTTGGAGCCAAGAAGAGAAACAAAGCAGTGGCATTTCCTGGAGAAAGAAACCATTGATTAGTCCCCTCCAAGAAAAGAAATTTGTTCTGAAACAACAACAATAAAGAAGAAGAAAGAAAACCAATTAAGCGCAAAATGATGAATTCAAAAGAGCCCACCGAAAACTCCAAACAAGAAATGCAGGACATCCATTATTATCTTCAACCTTGGAAACCTTAAAAAATACAAAGGAGAAGAATTTTTTATCAAGTGGATATTAATAATATATGTAGAACAAGCTAGAAGGCATTGGTTTATATAGAACTGAAACAAGAAAATTACCGCTCGCTACTCAGTAAAAATAGTCCCCTTCCCTTCTTATCTGTTTGCTTGCTCACTGGGGGAATCCTAACCGGCACAAAATAGCCATTAGCGATGGGGGGTGAAAGTGATGTGAGATTGGGTTAACAAGTTGTTACGCAATAAATCTTTTTTTTTTATTTTTAACTTAGGATTATATAAGTTTATTTCTGATAATCAATCCAAATAATTATTCCGAGATGACCCTCTTCTTCTTCGAAACCCAAGGGTTTGTAATGCTTGTTGATGCCATTTACAGTTAGGTGAGCATAAGGGATTTGTGAGATAAATCACACGTTTGAAGCCAGTGTTTGAAGGTGGGAATAAGGTGAAGAAGGGCCTTCAGCATTTTTTTTATTTTTATTTTTATTTTTATTTTTATTTGTTTGTTTTCTGCTGATTTCCATAATCGCACAGCTTTTCACACACCAGGTTACTATATGGGTATGCATGACAGCAATCTTACGTATCAGAATTTTGAGAAATTGAGAGGTAAAAGACGGGAATATTTACATGTTATACCCATGCATTGCGAGGAAGTTAGTCCACAGTGTGCAGTTAAAAATGACGTGTGCTGGGCCCTACACACGGTCTACTAGGCGCTATCGTCCTGCCGCCCCAAATGGTGAAGCGAAATGCGAAATGCTAACAGGATAAGCACTTCAATGATTAATTTTAATTCCTGCGAAAAGAAATGTTTGGTATCCAATTTGGAAATGTCTACTCAATCTTTCAGCCTGTTTTATTAGGAGGACGTTCAATTAATTGGATGTTAGTGTCCAAATTGTTATTATTGCATTTATTATTCACTGTTTAAGAGTCTAATTCATCTTGATTTTTAAAGTTATTTTTGCTTAAAATTGCATTAAAATGATATTTTTTTAGTTTTAAAAATTATTTTTGATATTAGCATATGAAAATGATTTTAAAAAATAAAATATTTTTAATTTAAAATAATAAATAAATAAATATATTTTTTTAAAAAAAATGTTTATGAAACCAATACCAATCATATCTTAAATGATTAATTAATAGCATTTGAAGTCCACTAGTTATTGTGTGTTTTTCAAGGTGTTTTTTTTAATAAAATACATGAAAATAATAAAAAAATACTTGGCACGAGCCCGTAAACTGATCTAAAAATAAAAATAAAAAATCGTTGATATATAGAGACCGCATGCTGGATCATACAAGTTGAAAGAAATATGGTATTGTATATAACATATTATATATTTGTGATTTATGCTATTATATCAATGCAAGGACTTCAATATTAATTAATAGAAGTGATGCTTATAAATAAAGAAACTATCCACTCCTCTCTAAGATATTTTATATGCAAATCCACTTCTATAATAATAATAATAATAATAATAATAATAATAATTATTATTATTATTATTATTAAATACGAGCAAATAGCTTGATGAGATTTGTGTATTCTTCAAGTATTGTGTATTCTTCAAGTAAAGGGTATCTTTGTCTCCAAGTCACGGTTTTAATTTGTGGCCGGATCATTTTTTTTCAAGCCACTAATTTCTCGGTGTCTCATGCTGAACTTTTGCGTGCTGTTCCGGCTTCTCTTGGCCCCTGCCCGTCAGACTAAGCAATCTCCATTGAAATTCAATTGCAAAATAATACAGGGAATCACCTCTAAGCCTTACTTCATGGCACTCTCTTGACTCTTGTGTTGTCCACCTATTTTTATGGATATTCCCCTTCGTTGAAAGTTAATTTATGAATAAATCCTTAGCATATTTTTGTAAATCTTGAAGAAATAATCTTATTTTGTTATGCCATGGCACCTCATTTGTGCGGTTTTATCCATTTGCATCCGATTATCAACGTTTCTTAGATCTTTTGTGATGGGGGTTAACGTCCCATTAGTGAACTCGATGACATAGCAAAGCCAGAAATTTGATAAAATTGAATAATAAAGGGGCTAATTGAATCGATTTTAACGTAAGGGTGAAACTGAATAATCGACAAAAATATATAGAGGTAAAAGAAGAGTTTGCCCAAATCTAATTTCATGTAATTCTATAATTAATTACTTGTTGTAATACGTTTTTTTGGATACAAGGAAATTTCATTTTCTGAAAAATATACTTTGTAGATCCAGTTGAGCGATAAAAACACTAAGTTGTCCCAACCTCTTACATGAGATATACATCTTGACTCGAACTCGAGATCTATTACACATGGTATAAATTCTTTATCATTACGTCACTCCCCTTATAAACTTATTGTAACACTATATTGTTGTGGAATGTTTTTTGGTGTTTTAAATGCGTTAATGGGTCGCACAAACCAATTATGACTACAGGCAGAACAAGAATGTTGTAATTCGGATGGCCACCAAAGAAAAGTAGAAGATTAATGGATGTGGAATAGAATAAAGTGTATACAAAAAAACAAATACTAGACATACTTTAAAAGGATAAACACATGCATGCATAATTTAATAAGAGAGGGTTTTTTATTTATTAAAATACAAAAAAAATGATTCTAAAAATATCTTTATCATTAAAAAAGAAAAAAAAACTAATATTAAAATCACAACCTCTACGCCGATCAAATCAAGGGTTCTCAAAAGGGAATTCGGAAGAATGCCAGGCAAAAGTGATGTTCCCCTCAATTCAATTCCGTGATCGATCTTTTCATTAGTTATTGGTTACAGTCACAACATCCATTGATTTTTTTTAATCCAAGTAATTTAACAACAACAATTAGAATTAGTAGTAATTAGTTTCCTAAATGTGTCTCGTAATTTATATTCCAATATTCATTGGATAACAATTTACAATATTTTAGTCGTTGCAAAAAAATAGAGAAAATAAAAGCACCCAAAATAAAGTCTAAGAGAATTTCATAGAAAGAAGCGATCAATGGACGAGACAAGCAAAGCTTCTTTTTTCCTTATAATGGGAAAAAGCGAAGATAAAAATAAATGAGAGAATTGATGCTAAAAGGAGCAGCTGGAAACATCAATCGAGTGAAGTGATGTTCCATACAAGGATCTAGCCAAGGAAAATAGCATATATCCTAGTTTTTTTGTCTAAACCACGTGGTATCTGAGCCTGACATCCATGATCGGCCCATAGGGTAAGTGCTCCCAAAAGTAGCTCCATACAAGCAAGGTGAACCTGGTCTTGCTAAGGAGAAAGCGAACCACTCATGTCCTCTGGGTCATATATCCTTAGTTTGATATATCATTATCTTCTTTAAAACACACGCAAGATGATAAGAACACCATATTAATAAAAAACAATATATATTAACCCTACCAATACCGTTTGAAGGGGTTATCCAATCATCAAAATGACAAATGTTTGCTTAAAGAATATGAAGAGCACTATGTGTCCGTGAACCATCAAAATGACAACTTGTCGTTTGAAGGGGTTATCTATCCATTTGAAGAAGCATTAATCCATGCAAATCATAGAACAACTGTTCATGATTCGTCTGGTCTTGTCATTCACTGCATGCCCGTCTTTTCTTGGAGCTTGAAGAGCATTAGAAATTCACTGCAGCTGCGGAGGCCATTCGCCAAGGGCGACTGAGTTGATAGTTTCCAGATTACCAATCACTTGAATGTATAGATAGAGCTTATACCAGAAAAAAAAAAAAGGAAAGGAAAGGGCAAACCCTAATGATTTGTTGCTTGTAAGCCGTAAAAAGAACGCTGTGCTGCACTCCTCTTTTTTGAGAAAACAATACGGGGGAAATGCGCTTCAGATTTGAATTAATAGTGGCATTCATTGAGTTTCGGTTTACTGAGCTTTTGATTGATCATAGGAAAAACGAGAGAAGATCCAGGGAAACTGAAGAAGGATGGAGATTTACCATAAGTGAAATCAAGGTTATTAATTTTATTTTCTATTTTTTTAATTAGAATAAAATGTTTTAGTTTCGAATTATTTCGGTATTTCGTATTGGTTTGTACTATATATATATAATTGAATATATTAATTCAAGAAAAAATATTAGTTCAAATCAAAAAATAAAACTATTTAGCATTGTGCAATTTAAATTTCAAATATAAGTAAAAAAAATAAGAGTTTAACTGATATAACTCCATCGATATGATGAGTTCAAAAATAACATGGAATATTGATAAAAATATAGTTTAACTAAAAAAAATCAGGTTGACATCTTAAAAAATATTGAAACAGCGATATATTGGATCAACTCGGGTTCACCTAGGTTAACCTTTCAAATGTATAATCTATGTTATACAAACATGATAACCTTGAAGAAAGCAAATCAAAATAAATTATAAAGTTCAATTTGTAATAAACTTGTTGAATAATAAAATTAAAAAAAAATCAAAACAAAAGACCATAAAATATTTTTTTTGGATAAAATTATAAAACTAGATAATGTTACGAGAATATCATCATCGATCTCGCAAGGTCGTTATATTTTTTAAAATCAATATCACAATGTCATATTGAATGTATTTTTATTTTCAATTTTGAGACGATAATATATTTGATTGACGCGAGTTAACATATTAAATCTACGATCTAAGTAATGAAATCATGATAAACTTCTAGAAATAAAATAAAATAAAACAATTATGAAATCAAATCATAACCAACAAAATATTGAAAGATAAAATTAAAAAGAACAAAATTATCCAGTGAACTTAATTTAACCTACCAAACCCATATTTTCATTAATGAGATCGATAAACTTATAAAAGTATTTTTATATAAAGTCTAATTTTCAACCAACTAAATGTTGAAGGATAAAATAAAACAAATATCGATTAAAAACGAAAAAGTAAGACATTTTCAATCCATTGCCATTATATTAAAATAAATTCATAAAAAAAACAATATGAAGCCTCATTTTCAATATATCCAATGTCAAAGATTTAATTGAAAAAACCCTATGAGATTGAATGACTCCATATAAAACAAATTGAAAAAAACTTGTCAATACCAATTTTGAAACAACCTAGTGTTAAAATGATGATATTACAAAATAATAAAATTGAGTTGTTGGGGGTGAAATTGAAAAACTAAATTAAAAAAATTAACTGAGTTAACTTGTCAAATTTGCAATCTGAGTAATAAGGCCGAGATAATGTCATATAAAGAAAATTAACACAAAAATGAATACGACCAACTTTAGTCAACTTGCCAAACTCAAGACTCGATAAAGTTAACCCCAAGAATGCAAATAATAATAATAATAAACTCAATTTTCAACCAATTTAAAATAGAATGATGAAATAAAAAATAACAATTGTAAAAATTAACCTAAAAAATAACTTGAATTAACTCAAAGTTGACTTGTTAAACATTGAATCCTAAGATCATGAAATCAAGATAAATTTATAAAAAGAAAATAAAAACCATTATAAAGCCTCACTTTTAATTGATCTAATGTAGCAAATTTAAAATTGAGAAAAGTTAAAAATTAAATATACTAGAGTGATATATAATTTAACAAAAAACTAAAAATTACAAAATACAATTCCAAGACAACATAATATTAAAAAAAGGTCGAGATGTTAAAAGTAACAAATATATATATATATAGCTACGGTAATTTAGACATATCTTTTAGTGTTTTAATAAAATTAATTAATATATAATCAAAATTTTGAAAAACTATAAAGAGTACAAGTAATAACATTTACATCAAAATTCATTAATCATTATTCATAACTTAAATCCCACAACATTAGTAGAGGCTTGTGACCTAATTCTCTTCTGTACTAAATTAACTATCTATTTTTTTCTGTGCTAAATTAACTAGATCTATTCATATAATAAATAAATAAAATTGTTCTTTCTATATATATATATATATTAATTTCATCACTAGACTTTCTTAATAGTAATTCTTTTGAATCATATCAGGTAATCTCTCACATGATTTAATTATAAATCTTACTACACTAAGAGTTAGGGGTAAAAAAAAAATTCAATTCAATTTCATCATTTTTTTTTTCAATTTTATTATCAAATTTGTTTTACAAGTCTATTGGGTTGGTTCTTACCAATTAGGTCAATTAAGGGCCTGTTTGGGATGACGGTTGCGGTAACTTTTTAAAGTGCTTTTCATGCCGAAATACATCCAAATGATATATTTTTATTTTTTAAAAATTATTTTTCACATCAGCAAATCAAAATGATCTAAAAATACAAAAATATATTCATTTAAAATATATTTTTTTGAAAAGCTGCGACACAGTGGGTGAAACACTGTGCCAAACAGCTTTAAAATCATGTCTATGAAACTCTCATTAATTTAACTCTAAACTTTGTCAAATAATTAAATAAAAAGGTTTAGAACCAATAAACTAAAATCTCAAGCACAAGGCTTAAATACACCTCAAAATTATTGGCGTGCTATCGGTTTCATCCTCAAATTATTCTTGCAGGGCCGTACGCCCCTAACCATCCGTGACTCTCCTGCCTTTACAGCCCATTTGGTTTTTTCGCCGATGCCTGACAGTCACGATCCTGCAAATCACAACGTCCCTTCACTCACCCGACCAATCACAGGCTCCTGACAAATCTTGTCACCTTCGGGAATGAAGCTCTAAGAGCATCGGGAGAAATCCATTTGGGGAAGCGAAATTAATAATTTGGTTTCCGAATAATATAAATATATTTACATTCAATTTTCTTAAAAAATATTAATTCTATTTTAATATATATATAATAATTAATGCAGATACAATCAAAACTATTTTTTTACATAAAAATATATTAAACAATTTTTAATTCTTTTGATCAAACATGTATAAATAACTCTCCGTAGGCTTTTTAATGTAGTTCTCTTTTTACCGCTATGAAAATAAAAAATAAAAGTCATAACTTGTTTTCTTTTCTTTTAATTCTTCAACCCATTACCTGCAATGAAAACCAGTTTGTTTGTTTGAAACCATGCTGCTCGATCCATTCTTCCCTGGAAATCCATCTACCCTATGTCCCAGGACACAAGGAAAACGAACCCAACTTGTATAGGAATGCACGGTGCCAATTTATTCTCAAACACGCTAAGAAATCTGTGAAAAATCTCCGACACTGCACTTAATTAATGATCCTGCCATTGTTGACCGCTGGGAAAAGGATAGTGCAAGGAGTATTGTGTGTGGAAAATAAACTATCCCGATGAATTGAGCACAAATGTGTGTAACCCATTGCCATTAATGTCGCATTTTCTTGATTCATTCTCAAGATTCATAGGTGGCTTGAGCACTGGACTCGTAGGATAATGAGTTTTGCCTTCACCTTGGCTGCAACAATATTGAACGAGTTTTTTTATTTAGATTCCAGGAAATTCTATTTCTGGAAAGTATATTTTGTATATTTAGGTGTCATGTTTTTATAAAAAAAAAAATACAAGTTCTGACTTGAATTTAAATACTGCTGTAAATATATTAAATCTTTTATCATCATACTATACTCTTCCAAAACATGATTCAACGAGACTGTCTTTAGATTAACCGAGATTTGATAAGGCTATAGCCCACGGTAATTCATTTATTATTGAATAAAAAATCTTGTGGACCAACTCTTACCCCCTCTTTTGTTATTTTAACTATTTTTTAGTGCGGTTGAAATTGTTTTTAAATATTTTTTTATTTAAAAATATATTAAAATAATATATTTTTTTATTTTTTAAAAAATATTTTTAACATCAACACAGAAAAATAATCTAAAAACACCAAAATTTTTAATTTAAAATATTAAAATAATGGTAAAAAACAATACCAAACATCCCTCTCCCATGTGATGGACAAGGAAAGCATTCAGCAGCATTTATTTCGGCCTGCACAGCATGTGCCCCTTTCCCCTTTTTCCTTCAGAGAATAGCACGTGTCTCTACTTCTTTCTTTTTATACAATTTCAACACCTCTAATTACAATGCATGGTTTCCAAATCAAATCTGCCTGAAGAATATTATTACGAGCTTATGATAAGGTGGATCATCTGCTCAGAATGCTTGGCCACCGAATTCGTTGCCTTCTCGTAAAATGTCTTCACTCCTGAGAACTGTCAATCTTGATTCTGATCAGGTTTAGCACCTAATTCCATTGCTGTTGCCTAATTCGTTCACGGGATGTATGCATTTTAGGCTAACTGCAGGTCAGGATAATTGGAAGTTGCATGATTAGCCAGCCACTTTGTTGGCTTAACCTGGCTAGAGTTTGGTTCCTCTTTCTGATGCTGGGAGTATTTATAAGCAGATAAGATGATCCAGCTGGTTTTTGGAGCTTAGCGTGAATTTATTATCCCTGAAAATAACATTTCCCTATAGTTTTCGTATTGTAAATTAGGACTACATGATTGCATCCTACCAAAAAAAAAACAGAGAGAAGACAAGATGTGATGATTGTTAGAGAATAATATAAATTATATTATAGGGTCTCACTTACAAGCTTAAACTTTTAAGTGAGATGGTTCCTTAACATGGTATCAGAGCCTTGTTGAGCCAGCGGTCATGAGTTCGAATATCACCACCCTCATTCTATTTGATAAAAAAACCATGCACAAGGTGATGTGGGTCTGTGCAAGTTTAGAGAATAATACAAATCATATAATGAGATCTCACTTATAAACTTAAACTTTTAGGTGAGATGGTTGGTGATCAGAATTCTATGATCATAATTGTTTTCTAAATAGTAAGAGTTTATCATGGAAGTTCTTCGGTTTTCGAAACCACTAGCTTCTATAAACATCTTATTACCTAGGGCTAGGACCCATCTTAAACAATCACCGCAGCATGAACAAGATCTGATACCGGAGGCTTTGAATGCAAATTGCCGTCAGAGTGAGGGCTCTTTCAGGCAGGGGTTGGCCACAAATGAGGAGGAAAGCATTTATAGTTCTTCCTACACAGGATAGGATCAAGATTCAGTGTCCTACTTTTCCAGTTCTCAGAGGTTGTGGACGGAAGTTCTCTGGCATTTATTAAGCTTTCCAGTTCTCCCTTTGATTCTTCTATTTGGCCCACTTCAGTTCCCCATCAAGCAGGATACTGCTGCGTGAAATATTCAAACACGTAGCCAAACACGATCGATATATATATTAACTCTATTAATTCGTGCTTTGGAATATGATTCTCGAAATCTAGAGATGAAGTTGTGCGTGCAGAGGTCGTTTTAGTTTCAATGTGCAAAGCCTGAGAGCTGGGCTTTGCCACGAAATCTCTGCTAGAATTCAGCATTAACCTGCTTGCAGGTTATGAGTGTAATCTTCTCTAGTAAAACACTCGTTTTTCACATGAAAACAAGGTTAATGATCTTGTAATGTCTACTTAAACGGTTAGATGAGGCTCCGTAATATGATTTATATTATTCTCTAACACACTTTCATCTGAGCTTGAAACTTGCACAGATTTATACTACCACGTGCTTAATTTTTATCAAATAGAATTAGAGTGATCGAGATTCAGATCAACAAGACTCGATAATATATTAATGAACCATTTAATATAAGTTATATTATCTATTCTCTGACACTTTCATAAATAATAGATTACCTGCTTTTCTTTCGGGGCCTACCCTGGATACTTCGCTTTCCAAACTCACATCACCGATGGACCAAATTTAATTTGAAGGTAACGAGTATGTTTATAATTATTATTCACTTAAAAATTCGATTGATTAATTTGAATTATACTCTGATCAATAATTTTGAGAATTGGACATGTACATGCAAGGACATGCTACCTTATGGTAGGCTTCAAGAAAAAAGGCTAGATTCTCTCCAGGGACGGTCCTTGGTCCATGAATTTGCGTGTTTGTGTATTGTACAAGTAAAGAGACCAGTAAAATTGACAGGCACAATAAACTCAAAAGCATGAAGGATAGATTAAAAGCACCCTTATACTTCATGAAATTTAGAATATGAGCACTAGGTGAGCATTAGTAATTCATTACCAAAAGGATTCTGAAGAATTTTGACAAGCATATGGACGATATTAGCTGAATTATTAGCCACAAAAGGGAAATTCAATGACATCTTTTCCATCAATTCTATAGTGTGGAGGTCGGGCAATTGCGATGGCTCTAATTTATTTAGTTTTTTTAAAAATAGATTTGTTTTATGTTTTAAAGGTATTTTTTAATATTGAACTTGAAAAAAAATAATTGAAATTTCGACTTAAGGGTGAGACAAAACTAAGTGGATAATTTCAAAGCAGTTTTGTAATTTGAACATAACTCTCTCGTACGAACTTTGATTGAGTCAATTTGAAATGATATGCAACATTTACAAATAATTCTACAACTTTCATGTTTTTTTTATATATATACTAAATACATCAAGGTCCAAAACAATCTTAAAGTTGTTTTACATGTAATTGAACATTTTTGACATGTAATATGATTTAATTGCTGAAATTTTCAGTCTAATGTTGAACATTTGCACCATTTAGCATATACTTTTTTTTACCTTTTTTAAACAATGTTCCATAATGTAATTTGTCAAAACAACAATCTAGGTAGTGCTAGCCACTCAAGGTAATACTTAAAGGCCTTTCAATAATACATCTTGGATGAGATGAATCTGAAGTCTCTCTAGTATAATAACTCGATTATCCTAGAGATATGTAATTCTTCTCAAAAGAGATTGATTTGGTCTTCCTAGTGTTGTATATATCACTATTAATGGGATTAACTTAATCTTTTTAATGTTATATGCACTACTTTTATTAGGATTAACTTTGTCTCTCCAATTGCTTGATGTAACATGTCTGATGGTCTGAATCGGATCAGGTTGAGGCCCACTGAGAAACGCATTCCACCGTGCTTGAGACTTCATTGTGATAGCCTAATACCGAATTCAATGAACACATTCATGGGAAATGGAACTGAATGCATAACATAATTCATGGGATTTGCAAGGACAAATCCACAAACGCGCTATTTCAACAAAAATACCTCGTCTATGCTTCTATCATTAACAATTTCTCTTCAAGTCTCTATACATTGTCTATAATGCTTATACATAAAACTCATATTTAATAGTAATACGAAAAAAGAGTATCATGAAAAAAAATGTTCAACAGTGTGAATCTGTGGCACTAGGCAAATTGAAAGTAAAAGTAAGTTAGCCAAATCAAAGAATCAGCGATGTCAAGGAACCACAAGCATTTAAGGCAAAGGCATTGGAGGCTTCCAGCTTGAGAACTCAACCAAGTTTCTGTTAACAATAGTTCGATTGTGCAGCCAGAATGTCTCGGCTGATTGGTGAAACTGCCGTACTTTTCTCTGAAGTTCCCACAATATTCCTTGCATTGCAGAGCATGACTCGAATTCTGGAGCATATACCCACAAGCATCTGACTTGTCTACCTGCAGCTATCATTCGTTCTACATCTTCATCTGAAAAGCAAGCTCAAAGTTAATTGCGCGACCCAAGCCACTATCCAAAACCTGGAAGAAGCAAATCGTATTTAATTTAACCTGGAATTGATTCTAGATACTCCAAAAGTTCTAGCCCTATTCGAGTAGATGGCCATTTGATTGATATCTGGGTGTAGTCAATCACGTTCTGGAAAGGAAATTCTGCTTGATCTGATAATATAACCGGGACACACTCCTGTTTAGCAAATACAAAGAATCATTTTAATTGACCTCCATGTGTGTGTGTGTGTGTGTGAGAGAGAGAGAGAGAGAGAGACAGACCACAAAAAAAGACTCATAAAACCGAAGGGTCCAAGAAGATTCTCCACGTGGAGCAACACAGAACTTCGCATTGCGCAGGTGATGAAAATATTCCATCCTTCCCAATTTCTCAGGACCACTGAACTTCAACTCTGGACATTCCAACTGTTTATGATGTTATTATGTATATGCTATATCACTTATAAACAAAAACAAGCATTAACAGTAATCTTCATCTCATGCATGATGGAGAATATCCTACTGAAACAAATTTACAAGGCTGAGCATGTCAGGCAGAATGCACAAACAAGTGACAACCCACAGACACTCATTAAGATTAGTTCATTTGCTAAGGGAATGCACAAGAACAATATGCAAGTGTCCTCAATCCAATCATAGACTGAAGTCACTGCCAAAGAAATATGTTGACTGGATTCAGCTTGCGTGTGAAAAAATATGCAATGAAGTGAGCAAAAGAAAAAAAGGTTAATGTTAAGTCCATGTCTGGCAAATGCATACTTGCCAAAAGCCCGACTGTTCCTTCTATGACCGTTCTAACAGATACACAATGCATGTTTTATATATAACAGATCAGCTAAGCATGGTCAGTTTAAATAAATAAAAAAGATGGATTCTGAACCATATGAATATTTCAGAATTTGTGCTTCAAGTTCGTACAGAGACCAAAACTAAATCAACAATGAAAGATCCAACATGTTCTTCTACAAATCAAGACAAACTCATTTGGGTAACCATAAAATCACACAAGACAACATACCTAATCTAACTATCAAAAACTAGAAGAAAAAAGAAACACAAACCTTATCTGGATACTGCTTTGCAAGCTCTATTAACTTCAGGCGCCCAGCTTTCCCTTGAGCACGACCCAAATAATTCGCCAAATACTTCCTCTTTGATAAAGGTAGAGGCTGAGCCGTCACTGCCCCTCTTTTAGTCATCCCATCTTCAACATTCCCGGGAATGATAATATCTTTCCATGTATTGAAGGAACTCGTATCTTTCTTATCAGTCCTATCCCCCTACACTAACACACAAACCAGCATTCTTAAAGCCATCAGGACCATATAGAAATAGACATATCAGCAATTAGGGCCATATAGAAATATCAGCAAGTAAATGTAGTATGTCAAGAAGTAAGAATGGTACCTCAGGAGTAAGAATTATGGAGCGATTAATGTAAGTCGCCCAAGATCTAAATAAGTGAGCTCCGGCACCACTGCAATCGCACAAAAGCAAGCACATAGGCGTCAAGATCCCGAAAAACAGAAGAAGAGGATCGAAGCGATAAGCATTCTAATAGATCATAGCGAATTCAACTGAATTATCATATACCTAGGGAAGACAAAAATGTGATCACGTCCTCCTGATCTTCTAAAGTAGGGCATTTGACTCAATGCCTGAGAGATTGACATCACTAACCATAATCACAACTTCAGCTTGAATTGAAGAAGTGTTATTTTTTTTTAAAAAAAAATACCTTAACATAAGTGCTGTTAATTTCTTTATCATTCAGACCACCCATCATCCGTACACACTTAACATAGGCAGGCACAAAGAATAAATTAGCTTCCTCTTTCTTTCTAGTCCTAAATCTCGATTGCAATAACAACCTGTGTACCTTAACCTGCAATTGAGTCCAAAAACATTATAAAAAGAGAATGAATAATAATTGAAAGCCCCTGGGCTTTGCAAGGAACTACCTGAGTGCCCCACTGGCCTTTAACGCATGCTTCAGCAGAGATTTTTCCTTCTCTGCCTCGCAAGAGTTCCTTCAATCCGTCAATTTCGTCTTCCTCGTAGACGTAGATCTTGAGGGAGAGGTGGGACCCGTAGCCTATCTGGGGCCAGGAGAGAGACCCACCGTCGGAAAAGTGAACGAAGCTTTGTGATGTGTGGTCGTGATTTAAGGAGGAGGGAGGGCAGGTCGAGAACGAGTGGTCGAAGAGGCGGACGAGGAAGAAAGTGGAGGCGACTAAGAGGAGAGCGCCAATCTGGTGGGTGCGGGTGCATGGCGGTGAATTGTGGTGGTGAGGAGAGAAGATTCTGGTGGGTTTGAAGTTCGGGCTTCCCATTTTGTTTTCTGTTTGTGGAGTGGAGGTGTGGGGGTGTTTAGTGAGTGACGAGGAGGGGAAGGAGAAAAGAAAGCTCAAAAAACAAATAGATATCGTTGAATGTTGAAACAATAAGAACATGGTTATAAAATCATGGATACCAGGTTTAAGGTTTGTCTAAATTGACTCGTTCACCTAATTTTTAACTTTTATTTAAGAAAATAAATTTAAAATAACTTGATTTTAATTAAAATAAATAAATCATTTTCTATTATGAACTGAGTCAAATCGAAGGTTCTGCTAGTCGAGCTAAGGACTCTACTTGTAAGAGAATTGTCAGCTGGTTGAAGACTGTTTTTATTTTATTTTGCCTCATTTTTTCTTATCAAATTGTTATTTTACAAATAATAAAATTTTAAAAATCAATTAATAGAAAGAACAAATAAAAATAACAAAACAAAAGAGAAAGGAAGCAATATTAATTTAAAATATTATAACAATAGCAACATCGGAGTCTTAACATCTGAAATTATTATTGTTTATAGAATAAAAATAACAAAATTATTAAATTATACCGAGGGAAAAAATAAAAAGCATCAACAAAACAGCAAGCAAGAAAAACCAATTAAAAAATTATTATTATTATTATGAAAGAATAAATAATCACTATTATTATAATAATAGAATACATAATCACAATTATTCTAATATTAATAATAATCACTATTATTATTATTATTATTATTATTATGTTAATAATGAAAGAAACAAAAATAAATGAAAGATAAAAAAAAATATCCTAGAAACTTTAACAAAAGATTAAAAAAAAATTATCATTGCTATTACTGGAAAAAAAAACATCATAAAATTATCGGGAGGGAAAAATATAACAAAAGAGTAAGAATGAAAAATGATTATTATTATTATGCTAAATACACTTATATATACATGGACAAAAGTAGGGATTAAAAAAATAAAAGTGTAAGGGCTGAAATGAAAATCAAATATAAATGGATTAAATTACAAAATTAAAAGTCAAAGGGCTGAAATTGAAATTACATTTATTGTAAATTGAAATTAAAGGACAAAAATGAAAAAACCAAAACTTTTGTACCGAATTCATGGAGTAATTTACAACCAATCCGGAAATCAAAAGTCAGAGGACCGAAGTGAATCTTTCAAATTCAATTAATTAAAATCGGAGGACCCAATTGAACAAAATCAAAAATTCTATAACAGAAATGAGAACCAAAAACCAAATTAAAAGTAAAGAGACCGAAGTGAAAAGTAAAAAAAAATTTGGGGACTCTCCTGCACATTGACACACAGGAGAGAGAGAAACTTGACCGACGGCTTTAACCGGCCTCCGCCGCGTCCACGACAAGTTTTAGGTGACACGTGCCACCGCTTAGCCTCAAGATTTTACTAATATTCCTATTCCACCTACTTAGAGTATCTTAGTACATGGAGTAGTGATAGCCGAAAGGGGAAAAATGGATTATCATTGCTTTGCTTATCATGAAGTGGGGACTCAATGAAAAGATGAACTGAGCCAAAGTTAGTATCATTTCTGCTTTCTTTTATAGTGTCCTTTTTTGTGTTTGCGACAATCATGGCAAATCAGTTCTTGATTGTGCTTTAAATAGTTCTTGATTGTGGCTTTTGCAAGGGAGAATTTATATTTGAAACAACCACCAGATTACCTTAAACTTGAAGTTTTCTAGACAGGAAAAGACTTATTTCTTTTCCTGTTGGCAACGTTGTAAAAGCGAAGAAACATGTTAGATATTAAGTGTCGGATGACCCTATCATAGAAATGACATATGGGAGAAAAATGACAAATGAGAGGGGTATGGGGTCAAAATGGGCATGGATCATGTTTCACCCCTTACCCATTTATGATTTTTTTTAATAGACACACCTAATGTAATTATATTAGCCATTGTACCGGTCTCTCGTCGCGATTGAAATTATATTTTTTTAGTATAAAACAAATTTAATTGCGTGAATTTTTTTATTATAATATAAATATGGATAAAATAATAAATTTATGCAAAAATACTGTGAAATGCATGTTTTCTATAAAATATATAAATTTTAAATGGATATAAATTTATCTATTTAGTAAGTTTTAATAAAATAACCAGTATAAAATTATCATTATCATTAAAAAAACCCAAGAAAATTCAAATATCTGAATTACTGAATACATTGTATTAAGATTAATTTATTTTATAATTTAATTTAAATTAAACACAACAAACAAAATATAAATTGTGAAAGAACTTGCATTAGTCAAATAATAAAAATAAGTAGTTAATTTTCTATCTCCAAAAAGAAGAAAACATAAATTGAAAATTCATCCTAACATTATTGTCATTATCATCACTACAACAATTAAAATTATTATCAACATTATTGCCTAAATAGTGAAAATCATTAAATTGCATTGAAGAATTAAAAAAAAAAGTAAAATATTTTTCCAAAAAAAACAATAAAAAATAATCACTAAAATTATCATTATTATTGTGCTAAACAAAAAAAAAAGATATTTTTTTATGAAACTCAATCAAGTTAATAACTCATGTCTCAAATCTTTCTTGTTTTTTTTTTAAGATGTTAGTGTTGCCTAAACATTCTATTTTATATTAGGAAAAAAAATGACCCTATCCCCAACACAACACAATATGAGTCACTTATCTAGTACTCACTTATAAAAAGACAGCCCTCACCCATCCTATTTAATTTAAGATATTCTTAGGTTAATCTATCCATGACCATTTATGTCGATCATCTCATGATTCATACCTCTCGAAATACAGGGATGAAAATAAGTATCTCCAAATGAAGAGCAAATGAACTGTGAAAAAGATTATACCTTGAACTATTTCTAAATAAACAGAATAAAAATCAAACCTGTAAGTCAATGACCCAAAAATAAAATAAAATAAAATGAATTCAGGTCTTTTGTGATGATTAAACTCACTCGTTGGATACAAGAATCAAACAAAATCGGTCCATTTTAGATTTATTTTCTAATCAAGTCCCTTTCAATCTTAGTTTTTTCTATTTTAAATTTAATTTAACTGGGGATTGAAATATTTATTCAAAATTTCACCCTTTTTTATAAACATCTTTTATAATTGTTTCTAGGATTTTCTTAATCTTTATTCGGATTTGAAGTTCGTTTTTGGTCATTGATGGGGGTTACGGATATTGTGGACCTTTGGCAAGATCAATTAGAGATTGAACAATTAATAAATATTAATGCCGGAAGGATGAATTGGATAGTTGAGTAAAATATAGAGAGCTATTGGTCTAGATTTTTTATTTTATTTTATTAGGGGACCTATTGAAAAACTATCTATTTTATAAGAAATGGTCTTCATTTTTATAATAGAGCCCACGACTCTTTATTTATTTATTTATTTATTTTTAAAAACATAATTTAATGTCTAGTGGTTTTTATTAAATCTTATTATTTAGTATTCGATTAATTATGAAATGATTTTAATATTTTTAACCTCCTCAGACAGCTAAGTGTTATATGATAATGCAAAATGTACAGCTTCATATTTTAAAGCATTTAATGATAATGCAAATTTCTCTACGTTCCAAGAAATTTTAAAATTATGATCCACGCAGCAATGACGCAGTGCTATCTACTTGGGCAGTTAATCCAAACATAATCTCAATCTATATTTTATGGCTTGTATTACAAAGCCCAACTTATTACTCCCAAAATGTTATCAAGGCCCATTAAAGGAAACAGAAAACGAGAAACGACAGTTCTTTACCACCACGAACACTAAACCTACAAGGTGACCTCCTTGTTGAAAATCCAGCTAAACCTCGCGCTGAGTGGCTTCATCTTTTTAGCTTTCTCATCAGCTCGCTCCTGCAGCTTTCTAATCCTGGGGGCTAGCCCGCACACAAAATCCTGTGCACGTCTTCCCTCGCCCGTTAATCCCTCTAGCTTCTCCAATCTCCACCGTACAATCAAGAACTCCAAAATATCTGCATAATCATCAGCCGTGTAGACCCCGAGCCGCTGGGCCACGGCTGAGAAGTGCTCGAAGAGATGTGGGTCCTGCCCATCGTGCATCAAGTGGGCCGGCATCGTGATTTTCTTGCGCATCATATCTCCTATCGCCACCATCGCGCCCGTGGGGTCCACCTCGAGGAGCTTTTCAACGATCTTGGAGTAGGCATTCTCGTGGCGTCTCTCGTCTGATGCAATGGTTCCACAGATGCGCGCTAGCACTGGATCACCGCCCTCTTTGGCCAAGCGAGCCGTGTTGCCATGGGAGACAAAGGTGGCTCGCTCTTGAAATGACGTGTACACAAACCCCAAATACGGGTTGTTCTCTGTCCCAGGATCCTACATGTCAACGACAGGCATTGTTGACTCATTAACCTCCGAAAATAAATAAATAAATATTAATAAAACAAATAAATGCTAGTAGCCCTTCTACAGCACCGAACCATAATTAATTATTTTATATGACCGTCTGGGAGGGGGCACGAATACTAATCAAGCTAGTGATAGTATTTATTTATTCGACAGGAGATTATTCTCTTATAAATTAGTGGTAGTGTGATTGTTTTAAAAAGTATTTTTTATTTTTGTTGAAGTAATACATTTTTAAATTTATTTTCGATATCACGATAAATAAAAAATTATTGCACCGAGAAAACAAACGGTTCCTAAAGGGATGGGGCAAATTCACTTTCAAATAAACTCTTATAATTGCATTCTAAAAATAAAAATCTTATATATGCAATTTGTATGGAATCTTACCATGCCAGCTCCAATCAGATACTGAACAGTCTTCTCGACCATTAGCATATCGACCCGACCGGACAAATACAAAAAAGTTCTGAGCAAATCTCCATGCCGGTTCTCCTCAGCAGTCCAGGCCCGGGTCCAAGTGGCCCATGGGTTCAGGCTGGCCCCGGTCTCGTCTCTGACACCATCAAGCGTGTTGATCATGGTTTGATATGTAGGCAAAGCATCCTCGGTGATCATGTCACCCACCAACACCACAAAATACTCATCTGGAAGCTCATCCGTCCGATCACGTAGGGCCTTCACCTGATCAGTGAAATCAGCAAATGGTAATGAGGGGTCAGGCAAGAAGCTCTGGGGTTGCCAGCATTGGTCTACAGGTTTTAGAAGTGGTAAGACATTCTGCGTGGCCCAATTCTCTAACGACTTGAATATTTCTATCTTCTCTGATGGCATTGAGTGCGTCTTTTGGTGCTTTAGCAGCGGTGGCGATGGGGCAGCCACGGCAACTGTGATAGATCTACGTGGTGGTGGACGGAATCTGACGGTGGAAGGCGGTGGTGAGAAGCGGTGGTGGGTCGTGTTGAGGCCATGTGGAGTACAACATGAAAACTGGTGGCTAGTGAGGAAGTGTGAGGCTTGCATGGTGGCTACAGCTACTATCCAGTCTTGCGGCCTTGATATAAGGGAGGAAGTGGAACGCCACCACTCATGTACTGTGGCAATATATATATATCAATATGAGATTTCTTGAGATGAGATCACGGAAATGCCCTTGAGAGAGATCGGACGCGCCAGAGGGATGCGTGGGGGCAGAGAAGTCTTTTCCATACAAAACAAGGGGTGCAGTGGTTTTGATGAGGTCACAGAAAATAGGAGGAAATGGTAAAGCTGTGGGGGTGAATAAAGTAGACACGTTTCTATGGGAAAAAACAGAGATTCAGCTGTGGAAAGTTTGACCAAACATTGCCAAGTGGTACTTTTATTTCGGATATTTTCAAGTGACATCGCATGCAATTCAACAAGCTGGTGGACGACCTGCTAGCTCGGGAGCCGTTTCGCCCTCTGCTCCAATTACAGGGTTTCGTAATATTTTAATTTTTTTTTTTTAAAAAAAACATTTTAATATATTTATAAATAAATATCACTTTAAACATAATCAGTACTATTATTTCAAAAAACAAAAACCTTGTAACAGGGACTCACTAAACTCATTATTGTATTTATTTTATTTTTTCTTGGCGGAGGGGACGACCGCATGTTCTTCGCTTCGAATCTGTATTGGAAAAGGTGCACACAAGGCGTTCTAGCCACGAAGATTAATTTATTTTTTTTATTGATTAATTTTATAAACTCTAAAATTAATAATTATATAAATATAATATATTCTTGTTTGAAATTAAATGGAATTGATACACCAGATTCATTAGCTATTTTCAATTATGATTTTGAATATGTTTATTTATCAAGTATGAATTTATCTTGAAGGAGAGTTTTACTCTTGAATTTTCTGTAATTGATATTAATTTATTTTTATTTTAATATATATATATATTAGAGCATGAAATAAATCTAAGAGTCCACATTTTTTTTCGTGTCTCAAAAGCATTTGTAAGAAAATATTTTTTTTGTGTCAAATTAACATTTTTAATATTTCCATATTATTATTTTAATATATTTTAAAAAATAAACAATTTTAAAGTTTTCCAAACTTTTTTTATTCATTTTTTTTCCAAAAAAGAAGTTTTATAATTTCCTATGCAAAAATAACCAAATATTCTATGCTGCAACTTAATTAAAATAAAAATAAAGAAAGTACGCTGAGAAGACATTATCACTTCTTAGATAACAATGTAAACTTAATCTTAGATAAATAAAGAGATCAAAATTGAAGCATAGAAAAAATGACAATCCTTTTATTTTTAAAGTTTTGTAGTATCAACTCTGGCTCTTTTTTTTTTCTTTTTCTTTTTTGTCTTCAAAGTTTTTTTCTTTTCAATTTTATCATTTAACAGCGTGTTCATTATAATTTAGATTTATAATTTATTTTTTTGAGTATTTTTTTTATTTGATTATTTTGATCTCACAAAAATATCCCAACATTGAAAAATATATGATTTTATTGTTTGAAAACATTAAAATTGAAGGCTAAAATTGAAGATATTCAGTTTTATAATTTTGTTCAAATATATTGTGTTGAAAATACATCTAAAGTAAGTTGATATTCTTGAGACCATGGGAGACATTAAGCAAATATCTTAATTGCATAAGTAAAGAACAATAAAGTTTTAAGAACAAATAATTTATTATTGAAAACAATAAAAAAAAAATCATTACTTTAGAGCGTTTCAACAAGTAAAAACCTTTAATCTAAACATAGATTTTCTTTAATTATTAATATGCATACTAAGAATTTGAATTAAAAACAATTACAAGTTTTTATACAAACTCTTTAACATAATGATCATTTTCATGAATAAATGAGAATTTTCACTGCTCTGATGCCATTCTGATTGCATTCCAACACCAGCAAATAAACCTTGATGATATACTATGTTGGCCATGCTGTCAAGTCAAATGCAACCTAAACACATTCATGCTTTATAGTGGAGGTTTCATCTTTCAGCTACCATTGGTAAGAAAACTTTACATGTGAAGTCAGCAGAAGGTGGATGCTCATCAACCAATTTTTGTAAATTGGGTCCAGCTTGGCATTTTCCAGCTTATGGAAAGAATGGCCTCTTAGTTCTTGGACAACAGATTCGAGAGGAGAATTTCGTTCCACATATCAGGCACCCCAGGCAAGCACCAGTGGCTGCAATCAGGCACCGATGGATTGTCACTCCAAGGCCCGACATGTGCATCACTCCGGAATGCCCCCATGGGTGTCACGTGCAAGACTTTTACGGGAACTGCCATTTTCTTCACAACCTGGATTATGATGTCAGAAATTCGGCTCCGGTCCCTCCCTCCAGTTCTTGATGAAGGTCGCCGGGTCACTTTGCAAGAAAGGCGGTTCCGGCCACTGGTTACAAATGCAAACAATGCTATCAGTCAAGTTATGCACGGGCATCAATAACATGGGTATTTATCAGATGGTTACAAACAAAGTTAAGATTCCTTTAGAAAACAGAGGAGCCGAAAACCGACGCAACTAGACATGCTATAAGTCACTGGCTAAATTCAAAACATAATCTTGTTGAGAATAATCATCTTCTTACTCATACAGGAACCAGCTATACCCGAATTCTTGGATTCTTTCAGATTCGAAGTTATAGCATCGAGCAACAAAGGAGCAACTGGCCAAGGTGGCCTTCTGTTGAAGATTATCTGGATGCAGAATAATGCAATCTTCCGCAACATGGCTAGGCTTTTGTAGAGATCCTAGTGTGTGGCAACATTCTTATATATTGGGGGTCAAACAAAAATGTTTCAACTTCTATCTTAGCATCTAGGGCAACAAGCCAACCCAGTCTATGCTCTATATGGAATCCATCCCATCTTCTCTATTTATTTTAAAGTGTACAGAATCGATATTTTGCAAAGCACAGAGTTCATCTACTGCGAAATGCGGCGCCCACAACTTTAACTTCCATTGCCAGCTAAAATAACCTGAACTCCCTCAGGTAGATGCCAATGGGGAAAAAATAGCAGCACCAAATAATGATAGGAACGGGAAGTCAGAAGGCAAATTGAAAAGCCATTCCAATTTGTTTGTAAGTTTGTTAGTAGCCACGTGGCCAAGTCAGTTAATAATTGTTACAGTTGTATATAAGCAGCCAAAGAAGCCATTTGGAAGGATGTTGAATATAAACAGAATTACGTTCTTGAATTTTCCTCTGTTTTTTGGTTATAATCCTAAGGTAGAAAGATAGAGTTCTATCAAATAAGATGATAGATAACAGACCTCCAGTGAGAAGATTCAAAAGTGCGAATGAACACCCTTGTTCTGCTTGCATTTATGGTGGTATTAGCCCATGATGCCCACGTATCCATTGCCTTCTTGAAGGCACCAGTGATAGGCATTCCTAGCTTCAGCGTTCCACCTGCCGTAAAATAACAGCCCCTGATCGAGTTGAATAAACATCAGAAAACATGCTATATTCAGGGCCTATATCCACATCCTCCTTGTAAAAGTAAAATGTGTTTGGTGCTAGTAATATCATTTATGTTTTCAGGCAGCCATATTGGATAAGATGACTATAAAATGAGAACACAAAGAACTTTGCAATTCATGCATTAACCATCAGGTAGTACCCTGTCAAATGTAGGATTATCAGAAGTTTAGAGATGGCAAAATAAAGGATGCAGAAACAGAAAAAATATAGCAGGTCTCTACATGACACATAACCAGAACGCACATCTCAATTCCCAGATATAGTTTCAGGTAATATGGCCAATGAATTTATCAAGATATCTCTCAGGAAAGTAAAATAACTTACATTTCAAAAAGTTTACTTGGAGTCCACCAGTGCCCTGAATTAAATATCAGAACATCGGAGTCAATCCACTCATTGCTAATATCATCCAACTTGTCGATCTTGAGTGTCGATTTAACCCTCTTTGGTGCCCGCCTGGGCACTGGCCCGGGCTGCACCAGAAAAACTGATCTGTAGAAATCAATTCTCAGGTCAAACAAACTAAACCGTACACCTAAAAACCTAATCTGTTTGGTGATCTTATTCCCATTGACTTCATAAACACTTCTCTTGTCCTCCACACCGGTCATGAGCATACATATCAAAGACTCCCACTGCGTTCTACCTAATGAATCACCCACAAAAACAACCCGCTTCCCTCGCATCTTTTCAAGAATTTCTCGCGCATTAAACCTAGGAATTTCACAATTCTTAGGCTTCCACCTCCATTTTGTATAACCTCTGTCTCTTCTCCCGTTAGCCAAGCAATTAAATCCACGCTCCGCGAAAGGACAATGGGAAGCATCATATAAAGGGTAATTTTCATCTTGTATCCAATTTCCCTCAAAATAATTGCACTCACTGATAGAATTATTGGAATGGGGAATCTCATGACTATTATCAATAGCAGGCTGAAATATTGGAAACAGAAACAAATATGCATATGCTATGGCTAAAAGGAAAGATAACAATGAGCCAACAACAATAACTCCATTGAATGATTGAAAGACCCAGGATTTACTATTCATTACTCCTTTGCAGAAACTCCAAACCCCTTTCACAAAAGACCTTAAATGGCCAAATGAACAGTGATTGAAACTATAAACCATATCGATCAAAATATTTCTTCACAATGCTGCCTCAAAACAGCTCAATTTGCCATCATATCATATCTTAAAATTGAAAAACTAACTAAAATCCCAATCCCAAAATAGGATAACTTTGTTGATGGGGTAAATGCTGATACATACCTATTTAACCAAGAACAGATCAATACACCAAAAACAAACTAAGAGCAAGATCGAAGTTTGAAGAATCACAGCACGTGAAGTTAGCACTCAATGAGGAGACGTATCTGGAAAAGGTGAGAGAGAGGGGGGGCTTATTGAATGGGAGTTGAAAGGGGAGGGTATTCTTGTCATTCACCGGAGCAAAGTGGAGTGATTTAGCAGTTGTGTAACTCGAGTTGGTTAGGACAGGCATACCTTACAGTCTGTAAGACCAGAGTGACCTTGACAGTTAAACAAAATAGGACAGACAGCAAGAAGCTTGTCGGTTAGTTGAATAGCTATAGCTTAGTATTTACACATTTATGTACGGTTGGAGAGGTGGAGCCCGGCCAAGGAATCAGAATGAAGTTAAGCTTACCTATCTGATCTTTGCTTAACCAGATGAGAGAACACAAATTTCAGGTCATTTGGTATAATTTATGGTTATTCCGATGGTGGTTAGTCATGTTAACCCATTTAACCTGCTTTTTTCTTATTTATTTTTATTTAACTTTGATTTTTTTTGTTAGGCCTTTAATGAGTGTTTTTTTTATTCCAATCCCATGCCGCGAGTGACAGGTTAATCGAGTGATTAAATCCAATTAACCCGTTGATTCTAGTTTTTTTCTTTGATGTTATATTTTATGATTTTATATATATATGTATGTATGTATGTATGTATTAAAAAAAGAAAAGAGAAAGAGATTGAAATGCCCCATCTCCTTGCGATTATTATTGCTGGAATCAAACCCAATTACCTCCTTCCTGCCTTCTTGAGAGTGAGAGAGTTTTGGAACCCTAAGATACAGAAAATATCTAGAAACTCTATAGGGCTGTAATAAAGGGTGAAAATTCTCAATCGTCCATCGGAATGTGTGTTGTATTCGGCAATCTCCGGCCGCGCACAAATGAACTGAACAAATGCAACGCTCTTGATGGTTGTGCATAGGGCACCATGTGGGCAGCAGCCCTCACCGTGGCAAAAGTCAACAAGTTTCCATATTCTGTTGCCCAACCTCCCACCTATTCAAGGAATACAAGTTCAGAAGAACACAGGTGGAGATTTATTGAAACTGTCTGAGTGCTTTAAGTACCTGGCCCTTGTGAAACCAGGCTCCGTACGGGACTGTGATCTTGAACTCTAGATCTTGAGCAAGTTCTTTGACGAGCGTTCGGGAGCCCAGCAGCGGGACAACTGAATCTTGATCGCCGCTGCAGTGGTCAAAATGTTGGATTCACGATTACCAATGGCATAGTTTTCAGACCCGATCCGGGGGCTAACCGGGTCAGGTTTTAAGACAATGATTATAGATAACCAAGCAACATGGAAATTCCTTTTCATCTGCACAGCATAGAGCTTAATTACCTGAAAACCCAAACTGGAATATGATTTTGAATGATCTTTTTTAGAATGGGAAGTATGTTGATATTGCCATCAGTATAACTGTAGTTTAACGCGCTGCCCAATAAAACATGATTCAGAGATTAAAATTATTAATTGTGCTTAGCAGGAATTATTCAACATATGGCATGATCTAGCAAGCCTAAACACATTCATAAAGAAATCAAGAACGTCAGGAATTAACATCAAAAGAGAAGCATCTGAACCGTACTTCCAATGAGAATTTCATACATGAGTTACTATGACCAGAGCTCAGATAATCCGGAAACCAGGAGAGGTGGCCTTCAAAGAATTTAACGTGATAAAAAGCACACTGTCTCCTTTAATAGAGAGAGAGGGAGTGAGGGAGGGAGAGGATATCACTTACTCACTGCACATAAACCAGGGATATGGTAGTCTTGTTCGATTTGCATGAAGTGCCTTCTGAACTTCGGGAAGATTGAAATAGAAACGTCTTTCATAGGTCATACACACGTCAACACCAACGCTCATCTTGGTAGCCTGAGTATATTTGTAAACTAGCAAAGTGAATTTATATTAAAAAATAATATAAATTATATTTTAAAATTTCATATAATAAGTTAAGATTTTAGATAAAATAATTTTTTAATATGATGTTATGAATTCAAATTCACAATTTTATTTTATTTTGATAAAAATCAAATATAAAGTAGAATGAAACGTGAAGGTTCAAGCCACGGAAGAAGAAGTGTTAAATTATGAGTCTTAAAATCTTATTTATTCCAGAAATATGAACTTACAGTGAGAAATGATGAGCAAAGAAAGAGAGAGGGCGCAAACCATTTTCCGCAGTCGAAGTTCTTGATTTACTATAGATGGATAACAGACATCGAGGATCACGTCGTAGCTGTTTATGTAATCACCAATGATGCTATTTGCCTGAGATATTGCATCATTGCAAGTATCAGTTACATTATGCGGATTTGCAAAGGTGTAGTCGTCGAAGTCGCATTCATTCATGATCTTAAGACCGATCTCATCAGAAATCATCCCATGTGACCAGAAGAATTCGTATGTTGCTGGAACATCCCGATCAAGTCTAAGAAGTGGATTGCCAATCTAACCAAATATTTTGAGCATATAAAACAGATAAATACACAGGAAAAGAAAAGGAATACAGAGGAGAGGGCCATAAACACACATTAGTTATATTAAATCACAGAAAAGGAAGTTTAAGGTATTCTTACAGCAACTCCTTTGATATTGAACTTGAAATCAGTTGACTGTGCATTATGGTCCAAAAGAACCTCAGCAAGCTGTGGTATGTAATGTCCTACATGACAATTTTCATAATGTAAGAATTTTACAAAAACAGACCAGCCAGAAGTGCCATGTGTCTTCTGTAAGCTTGGGGTGATTTGGTATGATTAATTATTGGAAACCTCTATTGATTTCAGCTGTCACTGCAATTTGGCAGATACCATTCGAACAAAGGGTTTCCCTTCGAAATTTTTTGCAACAATAACAAGTATATATAAAGAGAAAATGAAACTTTTCAAAGCATTTGGTTACACCTGCATAACTTTCTCCGGTAAGAAACAATTCTCGGGATTTGAATTCTGGGAACTTCTCATACCACTTCAAGAAGAACGTGTGCATATCCTTGGCTGTCAGAAGAAGTGTTAGTGAGGCCAATCTAAAAAAACCCATAAGCCAAATAAATTCGTTTTATATCTATTTTTTACTGAAATTGACAAGAAAATCTCAGTGTTAGATAAATTAAGAGAAACGTAGTTTGGTGGTTCGCAGTTTTCTGTGCCTGTTTTGGCATCCCCAGTAGTATAATCAGAAGTTGTATTTGAGTACGACCATCCTACTCCAGCAGGAGACTCGACAAAGAGGAGATTAGATGCTGCAGAAGATGAAAGATGGAACAGATTCCTGTTATAATCAATTAAATCGAGCACTTGTACTAGAATTTATTGTTTTGCTAACTATATGCTACCTCTGTTCCAGGACATTGAGTTTCTTCTAAGGCCGCGGCCATCCCCACTAGGAAAGAATGGACCCAACTCCGTGAAGGCTCCTCCACCAATAGAGGAGCAACCTGGACCTGAACATGGAATATTAATTCTAATAACTTGAATCTCTCACCATCACGGGAAATGTAACGCATCTGTTTTTCTATATTAGTACGATACAGGTAGAACTAGTTCTGGACTTGTAAGACCATGCCAAGAGAATAGCTTGGTATATATGACCTCAAATAAAATGCAAGAATTTTGATTCAAACATCATTAAAGATTTTGATTTGAATATACAACAATCCTGTCAATCTATCACAGCAGCAGATTCTTCATGAATGTCTAAATACGCGTTAATTCCAGCCCCACAAGTAAAAGAAATGGTAAAGTTGAAATCATTACACCAGGGCTAATTTGTAATACGGTCTTCATTTTTTATTTATAAGATCTGTCTCCGATTCACCGAAGAGGAGAGAATGAAAGTTGTGAATCTTGCAAACAGTTGGTGATAGAGTCCTTCTGGTAAAATTTCAAACCTTTATCTTCTTTCGCTATCTCTCGCTGATCAAGCAAAGCATAAAGTTTCCATGCATCACAGCAAGTTGTGGAAGTTTAAACGTACTGCAGGTGACTGACAGGTGACAGAACAATCCAAATTTTGTAGTTTTGTTTGTGAAGCATTTACCGAAGTTGCATTTCAAGAGAATCGACAAAATCATAAACATAAAATAAAAAATATAGCATTGAACATTCTAGATTTTTTGAAAAGAGCAAAAGAAAGGGAAGGAAAGAGAATTGATATATCTTGAATGTAGACTGCAAATTTGAAGCACAAGACCAGCAAGTATATTTAAGAAAAGAAAACAGCAAGAGCTAAAAGTAAAGCAAAAGGATTCAAAGTTGAACCTCCTTAAACAGACAAAATCGAACATTCTCTTAATGAATATGTTGTATAAGAGAAGAACTAATTACCTCCATTGAGCCAGAGAGCTAGGGGCTTCTGGTCGGGATCCTTCTCGGCCTCAACAAAGTAGTAAAACAAGCTCCTCCCATTCTTGACATCCACATCAACATAACCAGCGTACTGCCTGAAGCCAACCTCTGGTTGGCCAGGCAGGTGGAGCACCAGATCCTCAGCCGGAAATCCATCCACAGCATTACTCACCAGCAACCAGAAACTTATCACAGCAATAAAAACCGCACCAAACCAGCACCTTCCCATCTCATGCAACCCCATGACCCTGTTATACAGCACAAACCACACCCTTTTATCCTAAACTCCCACACAATTAACTCCTTCTCTGCGTTGGATTAGGAGTGTATTAGAACAAACCACCCAGAAAAAGAAAAGTCCAAAAAGTATGACAGAAAAGAAACTGCCTGATAATGATAACACTTTATGGCAGGTATTATATTCTACAGGCTATATATATATAATGAAACAAATGCTGTTACAAGAGGCACGTGAATCCTGGACGTTCCTTTGACGAAAAGGCGTACGTCTCTACGTATTTATTCATAGGCTAGATCCGCCCTAGTATAAAAACTTCACTATACATATGTATATTGTATTTATGGTTGTTATAAATAATACCGATACAACCTGTAGAGTAGATAGTGGGAGAGAACGACGCTGGAAAGTTGCAGGCACTCAGGTCCTGCATTGCTTTACTTATAGGTAGTGAATTTTGGGCGAGAGAAGATGGTAATATAACATCATAGTATTAATGTTTCTGGTCTGTTTTACGTTAAAGAAGAAAATCCAAGATGAGACCCATTTGGTATCTTCCAAATTCTGACAACAACTGAACTGAGCCAGTCAAATAAGTCATAAAAAACACCCAAAAATCAGGAAAAAAAGAGAGAATAGAATAGGTTAGGTTAGGTTAGGTATCTTCTTTGGAAATCTTATACCCCTTGAGCGTTTCATGGATAATATCCGATAAATCCCGTGACAGCTTGCAGTTCAGAGAGACTGTGTAATGCACATAACCTTCAATGAAGAGAGAAAGAAACGCCATGGCATCTTTGTAGATATTCTATTCACTTAAACTTGAGACAAAACTAGAGACAAAACAGCCGTTCTCACTGGCTGGCTTTTTTTAATTAGCTGTAGAGCCCCCACATAGCCACAGTCATTCTTTTCTTTTTGTATGGCTGGAGGTATTGCACTGGGGGACCGGCTCACTCAATATTGCAGACGACGAATTTTGGTCAGGACTTAATAATCAAGGGCAAGATACTCGAGCTTTGACTACAACTGTGTTTTTATATGTATAGCTTCTCAGATTTTTCTTTGAAAATAGGGTGCTGTCAAAGTAACGTCTAGAATTCTGAGGTTCTCTTTCAAGGACGGTACTGTCAGTTAAAATATAAGACAAAATCATCTTACATTAACCAATCAACAATGCAAGGCCAGGGACACAGCACTAATTAATGCCCTTTCCATACTTAATTTACCATTACCAGTTAAAACCCTAAAAAAATTTCAATCAAGTTTGACACAGTAATACCTTGCATAACGCAAAAACAGGGATTCCAGGGCCAATCATGAATTTGTAGTTTCGTGGTGATGATAAATTGACGAGCAAGCAAATACAATAGCTTATGGCTAAGACTGTGGACTTGAATTAGCAGTAGTTTGTGGCCAGTAGCGCCTCAAGTCAGTAAATGGTCAAGTTTGATGCTCATTAGTCAGAGTTCTAATGAAAGAGTCTGCAACTCGTGACACTAGCTTGCTTGGCAACATCTGCATCGGTGAATAAGTGGCCAGGCTAGTTTGAAGTTTTGCCAAATGACCCGCCACAGAGAAAGATATTCAAGAATCAACCCAGAAGATATATGAGAAACCAAGCAAGCCTTGGTGTTTTGGAATGACCGTGAACTAAAAATATGAAAGGAAAGATAGAAAATAAAAGACAATATGCACAAAACTGATGATTTACCTTCGATCCAAATTAAAAGCTTACGACAAAGATTTGTGTATAAGATAATTGGTTCATTTTTATTTTCTAGGAATCTAATTCATTCTCTGTCTTAAATTGTTGGTAGCCTGCACCTATTGTATGGTAGACCAAGATGAAGATAAACTCTACAAAATATATATGCTAAAAATACTGGGAATGAAAAGATCACCAACCTTTATCTTGAAGGATTCATGGAATATATATTTATGGAGAAAAATAACTAGAAAGTAATTTTCTTTTAATAATATTAATAAATGATCATTAATGAGGGATAAATATCCCTTGTTCCCTTACAGATAGTTAATATTGATGGAAAAGTGGTAGGTTCTTAAAATGAAAGGTAACTCGTAAGACACATGCATTTGAGCTTACTACCTTGTCTTTGGCCTTTTAAACTTGAACTTGGGAAAAAATAACACATATCTTGCTCAAATCTAAAAGTGGGCAGATCAGACCACTGGAGTCTCCGATGCAATGGTTACCAGCACAAGTTTTGGGGTTCGCATACTGAAGGGCATTTCAAAGTTCAAACATCCCTCTCTTAGGAAACTCCTTCCGTTTGATTCTCACTATAATGTTGCAACCAGAAGGAAATAACAATGTTGGCCGAAGTGCATTAAGAAGTAAAAGCAATCTGAAGGGGCCAAAAGCTAAGCGAATGACAGCAACTGAATTCTGGGATTGGTAAGAAAGATAAATGATTTTCAGGACCATAACCAACAAATATGTTTATGGTCAGTTATATTGTGTTTTAGACCTGGATGTTTATGATGTCAATCAATTGCTTCAGGTAGTCCCTTTCTACAAGTCATATCGTACCATCTTCTGGTGATTGAGAGGCTGCTCTTCTTCTTTGTAAGCAGGTAGGCAGGTAGTGAAGGACTGACCCTTTCTCTTCATCATTGCCAAAATAATCAAGCTGGACAAAATAATCATTTTCTCTCATCAGCAGTGTCAAATCTTTCAAAACTGAATCAATTTCTGATGCACTATGATGAGATTTGTCTCCTGCCACAAACATGTTCGTCTCCTGTCCCACTACAATCCAGCTACACCCAGGCAACTTCTTAACTCCTTTTTCTCGCATTTCCCTCCTCAAAGTATTGACCTCATCCCAGTTTCCTGATGCGGCATAAATGTTAGAAAGAAGTACATAGGGTGAAGAGTTTTGTGGTTCAAGCTCAATGAGTTTTTCAGCAGCTTGTTGGCCCCTGATGTCATCTCCATGTATTCTGCAGGCCCCTAGCATTGTAGCCCAAACCTTGGCATCAGGTTCAAAATTAAGTTTGTCAATGAACTCTTCTGCTTCTTTAAGAGAACCCCATCTGCCTAGAAGATCAACCATGCACGCACAATGATCTGTTCTGGGCTGCATCCCATAGAAGTTAACCATCATGTCAAAAATCAGACGCCCTTCGGATACCCTCCCTGAATGACTACACGCAGTGAGGACACCAAGAAAAGTGACATCATCTGGTGTGACATGTGATTGTTTCATCTCATCAAAGACTCTTAGTGCATCTTCTGCATACCCATTTTTAGCAAATCCAACTATCATTGAGTTCCAAGAAATAACGTCTTTTTTTCTGTTCATTTCCTTAAAAACTTGCACGGAGCTCTTCACATCCCCACATTTGGCATACATATCTACAAGGGCACTACTCGTCACCTCATCTGAGTCAAATCCAGTATGGAAAATCAGAGAATGAGTCTCTCTACCATCTTTTATAGAAGATACGACGGCACATGCTCTGAGGGCACTAACAAATGCAGCTTGGTCAGGTAACACATTGCAGCTGCGCATTTCTTTATAGAGTTGTAAGGCCCCCACACTGCAATCAATTTGACTAAGTCCTGAAATCATAGCAGTCCACACTACAGCACTCTTTGGATTTGAAAACTCTGAGAAGAGAATACTTGCATCTGTTGTTCTCAGGGATTTCATGTACATGCCTAAGAGAGAGACACCCAAGAATTCATCATCAAGCTGAAGGCCCATCTTTAAAATAAGACAGTGGATTTGCCTTCCTAGATTCAACTTCTGTTGCTCATGACATGCATCTAAAAGGCTTGCAAATGTTATTTCAGTGGAGTTTATCCCTTCAACTAGCATCTCTCTAAAGAGATTTACTGCCCGTTCCAAATTAATTTGAGCATATCCTGCAATCAGTGCATTCATGGAAACCACACTCCGCTCGGGCATGCAAGCAAGAATTTTATGTGCAGAATCAATAGCCCCACACTTGGCATACATGTCGATTAGGGAGCTTCCACTGTAAAGCTTTGTCTCTTGACCAGATTTGACTGAAAGACCATGCACCTGTTTCCCTTGTTCAAGACCTCTAACACTTGCACAGGCACTCAATATACTGGCCAGAGACACTTCATCAGGCAGAATCCCAAGCAAATTCATTCTTTGAAACAAATGGAACGCCTCAACTTCATCTTCTTCTTGCACATATCCAACAATAATTACATTCCAAGAAACATTGTCTCTATTTCTTATCAGCTCAAATTGTTGCCTTGCATCCTCAAGTGCACCGGATTTAGCATACATATCTACCAAAGCATTTCCAACAAACAAGTTGGATGCAAATTTGTTCTTGATAATAAATGAATGCAATTGACGGCCCAAATCTAAATATTTTAAGCAAGCACAGGCGCTCAGAATGCTGCTATAGGTAAAATCATCTGGGTAAAAACCACAGCTCTTCATATTAAAAAACAATTCTATGACTTCATAGGCATGCCCATTCTGCACATATCCTCCAAGCATTGCATTCCATAACACTACATTTTGCTCATCTACAGTATTAAAAACTTTCTTTGCTGCTTCCATCTTCCCACACTTAGCATACATACTAACCAGTGAACTTCCAACATAAACATTTGAATGTAACCCCAGTTTAAGTGCCTCAGCATGAACCAGCAAGCCAAAGTCAAGAGCTGCTAAACTTGCAATCGCACTCAATACACTTCCCAACGTGGATCTCGTGGATTTAATACCACCTTTCCTCATATTTTGGAAAAACTTAATAGCTTCTACCCCATAACCTCCTTTGGCATGACCTGAAATCATCAAATTCCAAGCCACAACATTCCGGTTAGGCATCCTGGAAAATAAATCAGATGCATTGTCTAGCCTTCCTAAATCAACATATGCATTTATGACAGTCACAAATGCTACCTGGTCTGGTTCTTGTCCAGCTTTCTCCATCTCCTGGAACACTTTTACTGCCTCCTCAGGCAGACCAACTTTAATATACCCACCAATCATCGAAGTCCAAGAAACTTTATCCAATTGTACTGCTCCATCAAATATGCTTCGAGCATCAGTTAATAAATTACATTTGGCATACATACCAATTAAAGCACCTTCACAATAAGAAATTGACTCAAACCCCATCTTAACAACATTACAATGAACTTGCCTGCCACACTCAACCATATCCAATCTTGCACAAGATGATAAAACAATAGCAAACGTGAACTCATTTGGCCACACCCCAGAATTCAATAACAGTACAAAATACTTCACAACCATGTGTGGAAATCCCTGTTTTGAATGCATTGATAGAATTGAGTTCCAGGCCAAAATATCTTTATATTCAAGCTGTTTGAATGCCTTCTCCGCATAGTCCACATCAGCACACTTGGCATAAAGGTCAATGATTACATTGCCTAGACCCCCTTTTGACCAGAAACCAAGTTTGAGGCTCTGGGCATGGATAATTTTATTGGTGGTTGAAAATTGAGATAATCTTTGAGGTATTTCATCAAACAGGTTGTGGGTTTTGACTTGCTTGCATTTTTGTAGACAGGTTTGCAAGAGATGTGTGTGTATCCGAGGGTTAAGGATATGAGAGGGATGATTTGACCCGTGTGGAGTCGCTGAGAATGTGAGTTGGTGATGGAAGGAGTGTAGGTTTGAGGAGGGTAAGGTTTTCAAGAAGACGAAGAATTTGCGAAGCATTGAACGAGGAGAGATGAGTCCAACATGATTCTGCAACACAGAACCAATTGAAGCGAAAGGAGAGAAGAAAGATACTGATAATTATTTACTGAAAGAATTCCCTCTCTCGACCTCTGGAAGAATTATTCATGGTTGGTACAGGTTTTGATGCTGTCTGGCGGCAAAACTTCTGTTTCTTGCTTTTAAAAGAAATATCGTCTTCTGCAAACGACGCCGTTACGTTTGTTCATCTACTTAAAGTTTAGTTGGAAAACCCGCTCTAGCCATCCACGTCGTTACATTTGTTTACTTATAAAACCTTTACCGGCGCCGGTGAGTCCTGCTAATGATTCATCGATTTAGGGTTTGATAGTGTTATAGGAGTATTTAAAAAAAATTATTTTGATTTAATCCTTTTAAAGTTTTCAGATTGGTTTTTATATAATAATATTAAAAATAATTTCTAAAATAATAATAAAAATATTATTTTAATACATGAAATTACAGTAAGGATTTTTATATCTAAACTTCAGCAAGTTGACATATGTATTGGAAGGTTATTTAAATCAGGCTTTAAGAGCTTATTTGAGGATAGGCAATTACATCACATTGATTGCCTACCGAAGAATGAAGATATATAAATATTGTTTTTTAAAAATATATTAAAATAATATATTTTATTTTTTAAAATTAACATATTAAAACAATTCATAAACACTCAACATAATTCAATTCAATCGCTATCCTAAACACACCAGAAATCGCCAAGACTTCTTTTGCCAATAAGCCAGTTACCAAGGTGGAGTGGCACTGATGGGAATAGGTTGCATGTTACAAATAGCAGCAACACTGAAAAATTGAAGAGCTGGAGGGAGTGGTGGCGGCCTCGGAGAACAACAATAGTTTCGGCATCATGCACAATCAATTAACCTCATCCTAAGACGTTCGAGCAAATGAAGATGCCTTCTAGTAACACCACTTGACTCTCAATTTGTCACTACAATTTCTTACAAAAATCACTTTATATCGATACATTGAACTTTGTATCATCTACATAAATTGTAAGTATGAAATAATAGATTAACCAATCACAAGGAGACAGATGTAGTTGTAACAGCAGGCGGTGATGGAGTAACAGTTGCATTTTCTGTCCAATTCTTATCACCCCAGTGCCATAACATGCTCTCCCAGAAGCAGAAATTCTCATAGCAGGTTTCTAAGCGTTTGTCTTTTATCTTTATCTTCCAATGACCATCAGTGTAATTGGCTTTCTCAGCTTGTCTCCGATCCCACTCTAATGCTGCCTTTTGCTTGGACCTAAGCAAGCAGTACTTGTGCAAGTTTTCAGGCATGGCATCATGCACCTTCCACCATGTTTTGTGAGCAACATCACTGGCAAACTCCTGCAAAATGTCCACATTCCAGTTGCAGTCATAATCTCGGAAACAAATCCATGGTTTATTACCCAGATAGTGGAGAACATAAAGGATTGGCGGATCAGCTCCAAAGAGTCGAGTTTTCATCTGTTTCTTCTCCTCCTCGTCACCTTCCCAAAAGTGTTTCAAGAAGTTCATGTGTTTAGGAATCCGGTGCCACCACGTGAAGATTTCATTTAGATATCCCTGGTCCCCGCCATTGTAGGACTCAATCTCATTGATATGATCCATTAACAACTGGAATGTACAATTGGATGGTTCAACCACCATCACGCCTGAGTTGAACAGGGTAGCATTGTTTCCTGTAGCAGATATTTCTGGCATCTCAAACAAGAAATCAATATTTCTAAGTATGAGCATGTCAGCATCAATGAAGATGATTTTGTCATAATCTGTCAATTGCCAAAGACGAAATTTACTGTAGTTCCATTCATTGTAAGAATCTCGTTCAGCTTTTGGGTTCCTGATTCTTTGAATTGTATGGATTTTCCAGCCTGCAGCTGCTAAGCCTTCCCTATGATAGTCAGTAATTGTTTCATCAACAAGTATCACAAGATCCCGTGTTGAACCTGCCATGCGAATACTCTGAGCTGCAGCAATGGCCCCACAAACATAAAAGTTTGCAGAATGCAGAATTGTTGCATATGCTTCCCGGTGTGCTCTTGCTGAGTAAAAAAGTTCTGTTGAAAAACATTTAGTGAATTTCAATTTAAGATTTTGCATAAGCTTTGCAGTGAGAAAGCCAATGCAATCTTCTTCATAAATTACCCAGATCGTTAGGGTAACAAATTCAAAAAAGTCAATTCCTTGCCTTGATCCCTTGGCAGGTAAAACTTACAGATACAAACCCTAAAGATGTCATGCTAAGTCATATTTTTTTCATTTATTTTTATGCTTAGATGTACCAGTTTCCTGGTACTGCATTATAAACAGACAGATATTAAGGGGTATTGCAGTTGACCAAAAACTTTGACTAGCTCGACCAGGGCTAGTTTTCACCATAGCTTGAAAAAAAATTGTTGGCTACAGAGAAGAGAGAAATCAGACAAGCTGCTTTCCAAAGCCCCAACAGCTAATATGAAATAAAGGAAATAAACAGTATTGATTTGTTTAATGCAAATCTTAAAGACTGACCTTTAGCCTTGAGAGGAACTGAAAGTTCACATGACCCTACTGGGAGCTGCATCTTTTCTCTCAACAAATTGAGGTTGGGTTGATACAGCCATAAATTCCCTTCATGCCAAATAAGCTCCTTGCAAGTGAACAGGTTTGGGGTTGGGAAGCAGTCGGTCACCAAAAGCACGCGCACAGGGTGATAACTTTTAGCAGAAGTGGCAAGATTTGCAGCAGCAAGCTGCAAGTGCAAACGAGCCACATCTCTTGACCATTTCACTGACTTGCTGCATGGAAGCTTCACGGCAATCATATCAATGCGTGGCTTGCCAGGAACTTTAAGTTTGGGTAGAACAGGACAAGTGGGAACCTCAAATTCCTCTTCTTCATCTATCCATTCAGGGTAAAGGGATTCCCAGGTTACATCTTCCGCTACATGCTCTAGATGCAGAACAACGTGCTCAACATCCAGTAATTGCAGCTTCCAATTATCAATCTCACTTTCATTGAAGTTTAACAAGCCAATTCCCTGATACTCATTGCTGTCATCTAGTTTGACAAATATATCGGAAATCTGATCCCATTTAATGTCTAAATTAGAGATATATCGTGGATCCACAGAAGCCCCATCTCTTATCCATCGATCTACATTACTTGGCCTGCATACATTGAAACCTCTCCTTCAGGATATTGCAAAGAAAAAGAAATCAACTGTCTGTGCCTTTTAGCGAAGTATAAAGTGGCTTTCAGAGTTTTTAAAAGGATAGCCAGTATTTTTGTGTATTTTTTAATTTTGACAATTGCTCTAACCTTCCATACTTCTTATCCACTTGAAACAAGGACACAGTACAGGATGAGAAACAAACAGAATACCAAACAGAAAAGGAGGAAGGCTTGATTGGGAAGTTCTATGCCGGGAGCTAAACTAAAAACTAAAAAAGAAACATTCTTAAGAGAAAAATAAGACCACATAGATAATTAAAAGTAGACAATAAACATACCGAGATCCAGTAGTGGATGGCTGGTCTGCAATATAAACTACTGGAGAGCGATAGAGCATCACTAAAGTTCCAAATGCAATTATTAAGAGCACAAGTTTCAGGGTAGGTATTTTGAAGTTCAAATTCTTATATTGGATTGGAACCTGGAAGGCCTTCTCAACATCTCTAAGATCCTTACCTCTGAAGGACCTCCTTCTGCTTGCATCTTCACTGTAACAAAAAAGTATTCACAGGAACATTGGTCCAAGTGCATAATTAAAAAAAAAATCCAGACAAAGAAGAGAGAGAGAGAGAGAAGCGCAAAGGTTCACAACATTGCAGACAAATCGGAAAAGGATAAAAGATGGTCCTAGCAGGACAAACAAATAGAAAAAAAAAAAATGGTAGTTTGCAACCCAATGGAAGGAACTAGCAACTAAGAGGATCTTAACAATTTTTCGATGTTACTTTCGAGCATTGCCAAATCAGATAATAATAAGGTGAGACCACCAGCCAAAAAAAGATAATAGAATGGTGTCACGGGCGCAAGCAAGTAGAATATTACCGCCCAAATCCTCTCCTCTGCTACCACTATATGGGTCACAATCAATATCAAGCAAATATTGAAAACCCAATTCGACAAACATGCAAAGACCAGGAATGAAGCAACTTAATCAAGAATAAATCACCGAGAAAGAGGGGAGGAATAAAAACAAACAAAAGCATATCATACCATAAACAAGTAGATCTCAGTGGTGGTTGATAGTGAAACAAATGGAATGCTAACCAGTGTAAAACATGCTCAATCAGTAAACAATAAGCTGATTTATTATTAGGTGAAACCACCGATCAATCGGATTATAGAGACAGCGAGTGAATAAAAAAGAGAAGTAGAAGTAGAACGAGATAGAGAGACTGACGTAAGAGCAAAGGGTCGGTGTCTGGGCTCTGCAGAACTAGAACTCGAACTAGGGGAGGTCACCCCGACTCCTCTCATCTTACCTTCTTCCGCTTCAGTTACAGGGAGGCATTCACCATCTATCTCACTAAAAAGACATTAACAAAGAAAAATAGAAGATTCTCCATTAGGAAAACTCGGATTTGTTTCCTGAAACAGCTGTGAGTATTGGCTGTAATTGGAGATGTGATTATATTAATAAAATTTAATGGTTTGTTCAAGTGGTTACACCACACAGCGATTATAGATATGTATGCTGGTGCTTTATTGCGAGGGAGTTGTTCGCTCCAAGTCTTGTGAAGAGTGTGAGATAGACCGAGTCAATGTCAGAAATTCAGAATCCCTTTCTTCCAATTTCCTATTTTACTAGGGTTTTTTTTCCCTTCGGTGATATCGAAGTGGCTATTATCAAAATTATTTTTTATTTAATTCTAATGAAAAACAGGTTATTTGAAGAAAAAAATTCAATTATTTAAATCTTAAATTAAAAAAAAATCTCTATTTTTTATACATTTTTATTTCTATTTTTATTATTATTTCACATAGGGATAATTTTTTAATTATCAATAACATCTTTTTTAAATAAAATTTTACAATAATTAAAATAAAAATTCGTAATAATACAAATAACTTAAATTTGAAAAGAAAAAATGTGTCCTTTTAGCCAAAATTTCCTTTTTGTTGTTTATATAGGTGGGTCAAATAGTGTGATAACTTTGGAAAGTCAGTTATGGATTTACCATTAATGTATCATGTACAAAGAAAATGACCTTAATTTTATATATTATTGTTAGATCATGCTCTAATTTTATTATGTTGAGTCAATTTTATTATTTTTTATTTGAATTTTTAGTTTACTTTTAGATTTTATATTGTGTTTTTTTTTTATCTAGGATTTCAATTATTCTACCTATTGTTTATTTATTTAAAGAGTTGTAAAATCTCTTAGAGAGATAAACCAAAATATAAACAATTATTTAGAAATAA
>CM063592.1:14778482-14794848 GCA_032356905.1 Salix exigua
GAGGTTCATTATTTTTATTGTTTAAGATTCGAATGCTATGATTATTAATATAATAGTTACTGGAAATTTACATAGTCATTAATTTTAGAGTTCATGGAATTAGTTGAGGTGCACGCAAGTTTACCCGGACACCCACGTTAATAATAAGTAGAAAAAAATACCCCATGTTCAAGACAAACATGTCTTTAACTATTTTCTTATGACAATCTAATTTGATCATGTATTTCAGGCTATTGAATATCATGTATTTCAGGCTATTAAAAGGTAACACTGATCTTACCGATTGGAGGCTATACAATGACCAGATCCCAATATCATTACGGGTTAGATTACTGTAATGACATTACATTGCCCTATATATGAAGTCAGAAAACATCTATCTTCGCAAACAATGCCTTGGATTCTCCATATACATGTTCTTCAATATTGGTGATTATCTAACCTTTCTTTATCCTCACAGGCCTAGAAATATATAGTAGATGAGGGTTACCGGCAAGGAAACTAACATGCCGAAAATTACCCTGCAAAAGTGAAATTGATTATATAAGCAGTGAGTATATATAAAAAAATCCCAGCTTCAGATTGTACATGAGAAGCCTCTAATTCATGGATCTTGCAGTGTATTTTTATAACTTCTTTCCATCTAAATCTTGTTCGCTGTTCAATTACAACAATCTTCCAATCCAGTCAAATCCTAAAGGATCTCTTCTGTGAGTTCTAAGCTAATTGGTCCGTAATTTACTATCCACCCTTCACTTTTTTCGATTTAACCTTTCATCCACTTTCACTGAACTAGCAACTCCTTCACCCTTTGGTTCACTTTAACAACTCCTTTAAATTATGGCTTCCATGATTTGCTGCTCCCTCAGGTGTTAAATTATAGTCGAGCAAATTAGATTACCTTTAGCTTTAAAGTGTAAATCGATCAGACAACACCACCTCCCTCTCAGTTAAAAAGATGTCCCTAATCCTAATCCCTAAGCGATCAGTTGGTGTGTATGTCCTCATAGAAAAAGAAAAATCAATAACAGCAGAATAATCATATACTACTGTATATATTAAATTCAGTTGGAATCTCTTCTCAAAGTATAGGTCTAGAGTGGCTTCCTGACTTACCCTGTACTCATTATATCGGGATGCAACCCATATTCCCTTGCAAAGACGAATGGCACAATCCCTTGTGAAAGAGCTGCCTGGTATTGCATGGTAACGATATTTCAAACTCTATATAAGAGAATATTCCATATAACAAATACATTACGCATTTAGTTTTTCCATCAATTATATATGCTCACAAATATAATAAACATCAATCATGAACTAGTCACAATGAGTACTGTGTATATTCTTGATTAACTGTGAATGTTCGTATCATACCTGCACTATGGCTGCTCGGAGCCGCACTCCTCTCATTCCAACAGCTACCGAAGCTGTAGACATTACGATTGGTCCACAGATGAAACGGATTGCCATCGCCATTGATGCCCTTTTCTTGCCGCAGACAATTATCTGAGGCTGAAGAGCCATGAACAACCCTGCGATTTTAGGAAGGAATGTGTCGATCAAAATACCACTACTGAAGTGCTCAAACCAAAACTTCTCAGTTTAATTAATTGTACGTGCATGCATTTGCATAATTTTATGCTTATCACTCATGTGCAAGTGTCCAAAGTAGCATGGTGTTATGACAAAAGACTTGTGTTGTGATTTGCACAGCAGGTTCTGAATTGAAGTCAGAACATGCTCTCTTTATAAGAGTCTGGAACAATTAGAATTTTACTCGTTCACTTGAACCCATAAAATACACTTTACGAGAATGGTTTCCTGCATATAAAAAAACTAATGTGCAAGTAACATGTCCTATACTAATGTTGCTCTAGTTATGCTGCAAACAATGCATGGATTTGCTCGACTGTGACTGTATCATTATGTTCGTGCTTTAGCTAGACTTGTGTAGAGGAACTACTTTAATTGGTAAATTTACATATATATTTTTTTTCATGAAGAGCAATGCTATAACCAATTATACAAGATTTTTCATATAAATCATTGGATTAACAGTGCTGGTGATTATAAGTGGTTGAATATACCTAAACTGAACATGGCCATCCCAAGACCTGCATCTGAAATTATTTTTATTGAATATTTCACCAAGCTGGGCATTCCCACATTCCATCTGCTCATTTCACGGAAATCTTTATCAACAAAAAACAATTTTTAACAAAGCTTATCGGGGAAGAAAATTGGGGTAGATAGGAAACGAGGAACTCACTTGAAAGAGGCTAAAGACCAGAGAAGCCCCATGACACTCGAGTATGTATTTGGATTTCGAGAGAGCTTCCTCCCCACTACAACAAGTATAAGTCTTATCATGACAATGGCATGTGGCATTTCTTGGTTGGTCACTGATTCCTTCGAATTCGATTCCTCTGGTGATGGCATTTTACAACTGTCTCTGAAGCTGATTTCCTTTCCTGCGATATCATTAATTTGTAAACGACGATCCACTATTAGCAGTCCAATTTCATTTAGAGAACAGATGGGCTTCAAGGCTACCGTGCAATTGCACATGGACAAAATTAATATTCAAAACAAGAAGAAACAAACAGTGATCGGTCAAATTTGGAACTCTGGAACTCCAATATTGCCTTAATTATCCTCATTTGCATAATTTTTCTATAACATGTAGATTTCTATGCTGATTCAAAAGCGATAATTAGCTTATGTCTTTCCCTCTTGTTTTTTTCTTTTTTGTTGCTGGTGTCATAGGAATCACTTAAATGCTTTAAATTTAATGATTAAAAAGCTGCTTATTATTAAAGAAAATCAGTATTTTTTAACAGATAAAACTCAATAAAGAGATAAAGTCACTCCAAGGTTTGTTTTCGAGTGTTGTGTGAGGATTTATGCACAAGGAAACAAGACGATGGAACGTAACGAATATGAACACCACCTTGAGAATCTTGGCTGATGATGGTTCTATTATAATTACTGATTTAGTTGTTTAAGGGGATTTGGGGTTAGAATAATTAGATTCTCTACTATGAAAGGCAATTGAATGGTCTCTCTGTCATTACACACGTGCCCTCGGCCTAATGATGGTGCCTACCATTTGAGGTGCTGATTCATGAGAAATTCATTGACCACTGTACACCTTTTTCTTCTCTTTTCTGGTGGGAGGTTGGAGCCTTGGAGGGCCCACCGGCCACCTGCCTATTGGGAATCAAGTGGTGGACTCAAAGGAAGAACTTTGTTCAATGCGGTGGTGTTTGGCTGCGATTCAATCTGTTTTCGATTAAGTTTTATTTTTTATTAGTGTTTTTAAATTGTTTTAATATATTAATATTAAAAATAAAGTTATCTTAGTCTACCATGGAGAAAGATGTGGAGATTTGTGCTAACTATATTGTAGTTTAATCGGAATTCAAATTTCTCTTCCCTATCAAGCTCTGAGAATTTTTGAGTAATGTCGTATTAAAAAGGCCGGATTTACTATAAAAATTTAGAGAGCGGATCGTTAGCCAAACCTGACACGTCTTTGCCGCCGCCATTTGGACATATTGCTGGCGACTCACCCCAGACTAGCTTGACTTCAGGAACCGCCGGAGATGGCTGCCGGAAGATTTTACCGGTGACAGGAGATCGGGCCCAAAAAGGCGTGTTCGTTGCATTGGTTAGGTCCAACTCATTAAAATTGGACGCACGTGGTGTCGGTTGAAGCGAGTAAGCATCCGACGACGCGTATCCTGACAACCTCGGACTCGTTCCAGACCGATATGCTAATCCCAAGTCACCGTTACATAGCACTATCTCATTGGTTGGTCCATGACTGAATTGACCATTATAACCATGGTATTCGTGCAGTGGTACGGGGGTACTAACGGAGAAAACTTCGGCGTTGGAGAGGTTTGAAGGTCTAGGAGTGAGGCCAATGGAGGATGATAAAGCTGAGTCCGGAGCCGATGATGCGGACCGTCTGATGCGGACCCGTATGCGTCCATTGCCGTCTGCTTCTGCTTCTGTGCGAAGTGGATCCCTGCCGTCGAGAGAGATGACGTCACCATCGAGTTCGATTTTGGAAATGGTGGCTGCTGTGGGGCCTGGAAACTGGGTTCTGATCAGGAGGGTTGCAGCTCTATATTCAAACAGGAAGAGCAGAAGTGTGTACCTGCAAACCCAGATTTAATTGAAAATTAATTACTGTTCTTTGCATGAAGTGCGCGCGCTCGCTCGTATGTGCATGTTTGTGTCTATATATAATCATATATTATGCTGTGAAGTTTTCTATGACTATGATTATAAGTGCCTATGTATTTTCTGTCACTGTACATCTAATCTTGCGTGCAGTCCAAGGATTGATTCTTGGGGATGGCCTGGGCAATTTTAAGTTGATGATCACTTTAACCAGCACACATTTTCATATAGAAAGTCTATACTGTAGTATGATTTTAAACGTCCTTTTCAAAGAAAATTGAGAGATGCGAAGGTTGTTTAAATGCTTTCGAGGTGATCAACAGAGTCTACTTTTTGTAAGGAGGCACCGATGCTAACTTTTTGTGTTCTTTCAAACTTTTTAGCTGCATTTTACCTCCTAAAAGGGTGCAACTCATGAGTAGACACCGCATGAAAGATTTGAGGGTCAGAGTTGAACTAGCAGAGCAAGGAAAAGGAATCGATGGACCAACCCCGGAAGATTACATGCTCAGAGAAACAACAAAAGGATGAGGCTCAAAAGATTTTTCCAGGAAAATTAAAAAATGGGATTAAGATATGTTCACAGTACCATATTATACATTGAAGAACAACCACTTGCACCATGAGGCTCTGTGTGAAATCTCCATACATGGCCTTGAGCAAAGGGATGCCCATGACAAGTGTGTTAGGCAGAGTAGCAACTGAGAAGAGAGTGATAAACCAATCAAATTCTCCATTAAAGAAAATAGCCCACGCTGAGAGCAGAGCAAGGACCAAGACTTTCGAAAGAGTATCAGCCAGTATGAACTTGGTGTCCATCTGGTACGGATTGTTTTGTGCTATGAAGTGGAAAGATAGCACCGGGACTGCAAAAACGGCGACGAATCTGTTGATCCCTGAGCACTGCTCCGGTGTGAATATCTTGCACCATTTCACTGATCCATACGCAACCAGCATTGCAAAATATAGAGGCACCATTGCACACATGACCTTGTAGAAATCATCTGCAGTTATCATCTTCCGTTTAGCCCTGGGCACTCTCTCAACTTCTGCTCTTGAGGAGGAGGGTGGTTTACTGATCTCCGAGCAGCCTCGCGTGGTTATATAGTACATTTATGGACGAAATTGCCCATAAAAGAGTTGCCAATTAACTTGGTAAGGTACTGCAATTAGCGAGAATTACGGCTGGCAAGGTTAATGATTAACTTTGTCACGTGGTGTCTGTGTCTTTCCACATAGCAAAAATGAGAGCACCATAACAGAATTGCTGTTTCCAGGTTCTGTTTTTGCTACTTCGATGCGAATTCGTTGTGGAAAATGATTGTATTTGTTTCTGTTTCTTTTATTAATTTAAATCAGAGTATATTGATTGCATCATGGAGGATGTGTTTGGTGATGCCTTATTTATATTTGAGCAAAGTATTTTCTTAGTAATGCTTTTTTTTAAATGATATATTTAAAATAAAATCATCTAAATATATCATTTTTTTTAATCTAAAATATTTTAAAATGTCTTTGTGTGTTTTTATACTGCTTTGTCCGCTGTTAAAAATAAATTTTAGAAAATAAAAGAGTATTTATTATTTTAAAAACATTAATAATTTATTTAGTTAATAAAAAATTCAAATCTCTTTATTAAAAAAAAAAAGTTTCTGGATAGCTGCTTTTGCGTGATAATTAACGTGACAGATGCCTTTGGACCGTCAGGAATGCAATATTTAATTTTTTGAAGTCAAACAGGGTTAAAAATAAAAATAATCAGTCGGCAATGCTCTTTATTGTACTACTGTATTGTCAGAAATCATCACTCAACAAGGCAGTAAATAAGGTGATGCATGAATCTGGATCACACGATTGGGCGGTTTGTGTGTCTCATGATGAATCATCACGCATGCATCATAGCAGACAAACAGCCTTGTTGAAAGGTGATCATTCTGTCACTAAGAAATAGTCGATTTTGACTACCTTCCGAGTAACATAGTTTAAAAAATAATTTGTAAAATAAGTATTTGTTTGTGTAATTTTAAATTGCAACTATAAAAATTCATGTTTTAAAAATATTAAGGTCACGTTTTTCAATTATAACTTTTTATATGTTATGTTTTGAAGTATAAACTCTGCTATTTCACTTAAATAAAGTTTTTAATTATGTTATTTTTTTAGATTTTATATGGTAATAGCTCAAAATAGCCAACTATTTTATACTGCATAAATGAAATTAGTGGCTATGTTGAGCCTCCTATTAATTAAGAACAATCTTTTCTTTTAATTACACTTATATATATATATATATATATATATATATATATATATATATATATATATATATATATATATATATATATATATATATATATATTTGTCGTGAATTAGTTCAACAGAATCTGGAAATAAATCTTCAAAATCGAATGCCAATGATCACCCAACCGTATCCAGTAATGGTTTTTTTTATTATTATTATATATATAAAAGGCGTGGAAAAAACATTGTATCCCATGCCAATATATATATAAATATATATTCGTTTAGTATTTTTTTTGGATAAAAATGATCCATATATTATGTATTTGTGTTTTTAGATTTTATTTTTATTTTTTTATTTTTTTACTTATCGTTTTGAAATTTTAATTTATGTAGATTACATTGTATTTTATTCCTAAAATTTTTATTATTATTTTCCGGTCCCAGAAAACACTGTAGCGATCTATAGTGTTTTTCTACGCCATGATAATATATATATATATATATATATATATATATATATATATATATATATATATATATATATATATATATATATATATATATTCTATTGGTGTTTTTGTTCTTTTTGGACAAAAATAATCTATATTTTTATGTATTTGTGTTTTTAGATTTTGTTTTTATTTTTTTTTCATTTATTTTTTGTACTTATCGTCCTGAAATTTTAATTTATATCGGTTACATTGTATTTTATTTTTAAATTTTTTATTGTTATTTTCTGTTCCTATTTATGTCGGTTACATTGTATTGTATTTTTAAATTTTTTTATTGTTATTTTCTATTCCCAAAAAGAATTATAGCAATCTACAGTGTTTTCCCTGCGCCATGATATATATATATATATATATATATATATATATATATATATATATATATATTTTCAAATACTCAGGAGACATACCTAGCTTCCACGGTGTTATGCATGTTGCAACATAAACCAAATAAACTTTTAATATAAGGGCATGAAAAAAATGTATATGTTGATTTGTTTTTGGTTGGCTTCTGAATAGAGTTTTTATTGAATAGGCCTAAGAATGTTTACTTGGTTACTTTTTAATTCTCTTTTGAAAAATGTATACGTGGGTAAACATGTAAATTTTTAGTAGTAAAAAATTGAGACTAAATAGTTTGTTTCTCCTTTAATGTTATATTGAATCATGTGGTTATTAAAATAATAACTATTAAAAGTTTATATTGTTGTTAATTTTTAAATTTATAAAATTAATTTAAATACACTTAAACTAGCTATGATTATTAATTTTAGATTCATAAAATTAATTTAGACACACGTAAACTAACTCAGATATCAACAACAATAATAATAAAAAAAGACCTTATAAGCCTTATCACAACCTCGTGTTCACACGGAAAGGCGAAAGACCTGGTTGCGTCCAAGTCACCTTTTCTCAAACTTTATAGTATACTAGTCAATGCCCCGCGCCTCGTCGTTGGTGGTACTATATTTTTTTCAACAAAAAAAATATTAATTGTTTTTTTATAATATATTTTTGGTCAAAATAATAAATTTGGGCAGAATTCCCGTGAAGTGCAAGTTTTCTATAAATATATGAATTTTAAATCGATATAAATTTATATGTTTAATAGGTTTCAGAGAAATAACAAACATAAAATTATCATCATCATTAAAAAAGCAAGAAAATTATCATTATCATTAAAAAAATTAATCATATTTTTAAGTAAAATAGAAATCTGTCAAGAGTGGGACTTGAACCCCCAACCTCTCAAACGGAATTTTTGTCTCTCGCCTCATAAACCCGCTCGGCCACCTCAATATTTGTTCATCTTTCTCGAAAAATATATATTAATTTTAATTTTAATGTGGATTCACTAAAAAGAAATGTATTGAGAGTAGGATTCGAACTCGTGCCCTCAGAGAGGACCTCAATCTGACGCACTTTAGACCATCTCGGTTACCTCAACAACTGTTTGTTTTTCACGAAAATATATATTAATAGCAGATGTTACTGTGGATTAGCATAGTAAAACCTGGACGTGTTTTATTGTATAATTAATAATATATATATATATATATATATATATATATATATATATATATATATATATATATATATATATATATATATATATATATATATATATATATCCTTTTATCATGGCACAGGAAAAACACTGTAGATTGCTATAGTGTTTTTTGGGAATAGAAAATAACAATAAAAAATTTAAAAATAAAATACAATGTAACCGACATAAATTAAAATTTCAGAACCATAAGTACAAAAAATAAATGAAAAAAAATAAAAACAAAATCTAAAAACACAAATACATAAAATATGGATTACTTTTGTCCACAAAACACCAAAAGAATATATATATATATATATATATATATATATATATATATATATATATATATATATATATATTATCATGACGCAGTAAAACACTGTAGATTGCTACAGTGTTTTCTGGGACCGGAAAACAATGATAAAAATTTTAGGAATAAAATACAATGTAATCGACATAAATTAAAATTTCAAAACGATAAGTTAAAAAAAATGAAAAAAATAAAAATAAAATCTAAAAGCACAAATACATAATATATGGATCATTTTTGTCCAAAAAAATACCAAAAGAATATATATATATATATATATATATATATATATATATATATATATATATATTCTTTTGTTCTTTTTGGACAAAAATAATCCATATTTCATGTATTTGTGTTTTTAGATTTTTTTTTATTTTTTTCATTTTATTTTTTGTACTTATCATTCTGAAATTTTAATTTATGTCGGTTACATTGTATTTTATTTTTAAATTCTTTATTATTACTTTCAGTTTCCAAAAACCATTGTTGCAATCTACAGTTTTTTCCTGCGCCATGATAAAAGTGTATATATATATATATATATATATATATATATATCATTAACTATACAATAAAACGCGTCCTAGTTTTACTGTGTTAATCCACAGTAACATTTACTATTAATATATATTTTCGTGAAAGACAAACAGTTGTTGAGGTAACCAGGATGGTCTAAAGAGCATCAGATTAAGGTGCTCTCCGAGGACACGAGTTCGAATCCCACTCTCAACATATTTTTTTTAGTGAATCCACATTAAAATTAAATTTAATATATATTTTCGAGAAAGATGAACAAATATTGAGGTGGCCGAGCGGGTTTATGAGGCGGGAGACAAAAATTCTGTTTGAGAGATTGGGGGTTCAAGTCCCACTCTTGACAAATTTCTATTTTTCTTAAAAATATGATCAATTTTTTAATGATAATGATAATTTTCTTGCTTTTTTAATGATGATGATAATTTTATGTTTGTTATTTATTTGAAACCTACTAAACATATAAATTTATATCGATTTAAAATTCATATATTTTTATAGAAAACTTGCACTTCACAGGAATTTTGCACAAATTTATTATTTTGAACAAAAATATATTATAAAAAAATAATTAATATTTTTTTTGTTGAAAAACATATGGTACCACCAACGACTGTAGCGCGGGCATTGACTAGTATGCTATACAGTTTGAGAAAAGGTGACTTGGACGCAACCAGGTCTTTCGCCTTTCCGTATGAACATGAGGTTGTGATAAGTCTTATAAGGTTTTTTTTTATTATTATTGTTGTTGATATCTGAGTTAGTTTACGTGTGTCTAAATTAATTTTATGAATCTAAAAATTAATAATTATAGCTAGTTTACGCGTATTTAAATTAATTTTATAAATTTAAAAATTAACAACAATTTAAACTTTTAATAATTATCATGTTAATAATCACATGATTCAATATAACATTAAAGGAGAAACAAACTATTTAGTCTCAATTTTTTACTACTAAAAATTTACAAGTTTACCCACATGTACATTTTTCAAAAAAGAATCAAAAAGTAACCAAGTAAACATTATGAAGATTTAACATTCAACTTTCTTAGGCCTATTCAAGCCAACCAAAAACAAATCACTATATTTTACCCACATATACATTTTTTTCATGCCCTTATATTAAAAGTTTATTTGGCTTATGATGTGACATGCATCACACCGTGGAATCCAGGTCTGTCTCCTAAGTATTTGAAAAAAAAAGAAGTTATGAGTATAATCATAAAATTATTATGATAAAAAAAAATTAATAGTCTATGAGAGTCTCATTAAGATGACTAGTTGGGGAAGGAAAAAACATATCACTTTCAATGGTAAGTTACATTGTTGTTTAATTATTTTTTTTAGTCAAATTTGTATTCATTGAACTTTTCTAAGATTTAAAATAGATCTATTTTCTTGAGGAATATCTATCAAACCCAAATTTTAGCAAGTTTATTTTTGTATCCTTAATATCTAAGAGCGTATTCTAGACTTATTATCTAATAACCTAAAAGGGATCAACCTATTTCACTATTCATTGGACATTTGTCCTCCCTACTTCTCATGTGTATGTGCTCTTTGGTTTTTTTTTTTTTTTCGGGTTTTCTATTTCTTTTTTTTTACTTTACATTTTTTTCTTTTTTTTTCATTGTATTCTTGCTTTTTTTATGATTATTTTTTTCCTTTTTTTTTCTTTCTTGCCTTTTTTTGTTATTGTGTTTTTTCTAATTATGTTTTTCATATTTTCCATAAAATATTTTTTTCTGGTTATATTTTTTTTTCTTTTTCGACTTATATATATTTATTTGTTATTTATTATAATTATATAAGTTTTGATTTGTTTCAATTTTGTCCTTTGAAAGTTATTTATTATAATTATATAAGTTTTGATTTGTTTCAATTTTGTCCTTTAATTTAATAATAATTATCCTATATACTAAAAGAGATCAATTGATTCATCGTGGATTGGAATAGTGTTTTATACTATATATATATTGTTTCAGCAACAAAATCAAAAACAATTCTAGCTAGTGGGTGCAGCGTGGGTTCACTCAGTGCAGCGCCTCTTTATGTTTTATTTTTTTTTGATTTTTTTGATTTTTTTACTTATATTTTAATTATTATTATTATTATTTATTTATATTTTTTCACTTTCATTTTTTTTTCTTTTTTCACTTTGCTTTTTTTTCATTTTTTTTATTTTGATTTTTTATTTCGTTTTTTAAAAACAATTTATTCTTTTATTTTTGTTATTATTAGCATAATAATAATAATTATTATTATTTAATGTTTTTCTCTTACTTAATTTTTTGTTAATGTTTTTTAGGTTTTTTTTCTCTAGGGATAATTTGATAATTTTTATTCTTTTAATAGTTATATAAACTTTTTACTTAGGCCACAAAGTAGTGTAATATTTTTTATATTATTATCCTATATACTAAAAGAGGTCACTTGATTCATCGTGTATTCTGAGTGAAATCACTGTGGATTTCAACAATGTTTTATTTTTTCGCACTTGAACAGTAACTATACTATTTATATATTTTATCACACAAAGAAACAATAATAGATGATGTAGCTTATTAGCGGACACATGACCATTTGGTGGGCGTAGAAGCGCTGGCAGCGGTTTGAGCCTCGCCACCGCCTAGCTTTTGTTTCTTTTCATTTTCTCTTATTTTTTTATTTTCCTATTTTTAATTTTTTATTTTGATTGTTTTTTATTATTTTTGGATTTTCACTTTCTTTTGTTTTTACTTATGTTTTATTATTATTATTTTGATTGTTTTTAATTTTTTATTGATTTTGATTTTTTAATTCATGATTTTTACTTTCTTTTGTAGTTTTTTTCTTTGAAGAACCATTTTCTTTAAAAAAATAAATGGTTTTTTAAAAATAACTGGTTGTTGTTTTTAGAAAAAAACATTAATAACTAAGGTGTCCGGCCAACTTACGCGCACCACGACTAATCCCCGATCCATTTTTTATATTTTTTCCTATTTTTTTGCCACTTATACTTTTTTTCTTAACCGAGGTGTCCAGGCCAACTTACGCGCACCACGACTAATCTCCGGATCCATTTATTTGACATTTTTTCCCTATTTTGTTTTGCCACTTATATTTTTTTCTTAACCGAGGTGTCCGGGTCAATTTACTCGCACCACGATTTTTTCTTCCCATGTAATTTTTTTTTTCAATCAATAATTTTTATTGTATTTATCATTTATTTTATTTTTTTATTTGCTTTTTTGTTGATGTTTTTAGGCTTCTTTTCATCCTTTCATTTAATTTCGTTTTTTTCATGTTATTAAAGCAATAATGATATTAATAAGAAGAAGAAGAAGAAGAAGAATTTTAGTTTTTGTTCTTACATGTTTTTTTATTAATTTTTTTTCTCATGTTTGTTTAATAATGTTTATTGTTTTGACAGTAATAGTGACGATAATTTTAGAAGTTAAGACTCCAATGTTACTGTTGTTATGATACAGTATGTTGATCTTTTTCATTATATCAAATTTTACATGTTTAAATATTATATTTTAATTTCAATAATGATAAAAATTATTTTTCCGTCCAGTACTATGCCCGCAACGTAGTGCGGTCATTTGACTAGTAATAACCTAAAAGGGATCAACCTATTTCACTATTCATTGGACATTTGTCCTCCCTACTTCTCATGTGTATGTGCTCTTTGGTTTTTTTTTTTTCGGGTTTTCTATTTCTTTTTTTTTACTTTACATTTTTATCTTTTTTTTTTCATTGTATTCTTGCTTTTTTTATGATTATTTTTTTCCTTTTTTTTTCTTTCTTGTCTTTTTTTTGTTATTGTTTTTTTCTAATTTTTTTTTCATATTTTCCCATAAAATATTTTTTTTCTGGTTATATTTTTTTTCTTTTTCGACTTATATATATTTATTTGTTATTTATTATAATTATATAAGTTTTGATTTGTTTCAATTTTGTCCTTTAATTTAATAATAATAATAATAATAATAATAATAATAATAATAATATTCGTATAATTTAATAATTTTAATTGTTTTTACAGAAATGGCAATGATATTTATTTATTTTTGTTAAAGTTTCTAGGATATTCTTAGTCTTTCATTAATAATAATAATAATAATAATTTAATTATTTTTCTTACTTGCTCTTTTGTTAATGTTTTTTTTCTCTGTATAATTTAATAATTTTTATTGTTTTGATAGTAATGGCAATGATATTTTTTTATTTTTGTTTTGTTAAAGTTTCTAGGATATTCTTAGTCTTTCATTATTTATATGTTCTAATATTTATTGAATATTATCTCATAGGAATATATATAAGGAGAAGAAAACATAACCTAGGATTTTTTGAATAAAAAAAATTAATATCGGTATTCTTAAATACATTTAATATAATCATACAATTAATAAATCGGGTAACACAAAAAACAAATTGCCTTCAAATTTTAATTTTGTACTTAACACAATAATAATAATAATAATTTAATTGTTTTTCTTGCTTACTCTTTTGTTGATGTTTTTTTTTCTCCGTATAATTTAATAATTTTTATTGTTTTGACAGTAATGACAATTATATATATATATTTTTTTTTGTTAAAGTTTCTAGGATATTCTTAGTCTTTCATTAATTATATGTTCTAATATTTATTGGATATTATCTCATACGAATATATATAGGGATAAAAAAACATGACCTTGGATTTTTTGAATAAAAAAAATTAATATCAGTATTCTTAAATACATTTACTATAATCATGTAATGAATAAATCGGATAACATAAAAAAAAATTGTCTTCGAATTTTAATTTTGTACAACAACAACAACAACAACAACAACAACAACAATAATAATAATTTAATTATTTTTCTTGCTTACTCTTTTGTTATTGTTTTTCTCTCTCCATATAATCTAATAATTTTTATTGTTTTGACAGTGATGACAATGATATTTTTTTTTAATTTTCTTAAAGTTTCTAGGATATTTTTAGTCTTTCATTAATTATATGTTCTAATATTTATTGGATGTTATCTCATATGAATATATATATATATATAGGGAAAAGAAAACATGACCTAGGCTTTTTGGAATAAAAAAAAATAATATCATTTTAAAATTAATATTGAAATTTGGTACTCTTTTGTTTAGATTTATTTCTTAAAAACAAATTTACAATATTTTCATTTTTAATATTTTAAATATAATATTGCTGGGGAAAAAATTAAACTAAAAAAAAATACAAATTTACGTAGGTTATCTGCAATTAAAAAATATACGCGTCACTTTCCATTTTGATTACATAAATTTTATCAATTATAATTATACTAAATAAATATTAAACTAATAAAATATAATACATATAAAAGCAATAAATTTTCTACATAGATAAAAAAAACCGCCGCATCGCTGGTATATAGCTCGTAAATTGCTATTTTTGATAGATGAATTTTATAAAATTATCAAGCATTTCTGAAAGAAAAAATAACTACGCACGAAATTAAATACAATAAAGTGAGACCACAATTGCAGGATCTCCCTCTCTCTGTACCGAGAAAAGGAAACTACTTGGCCCTTCTCAAAACAAAACATTATCTGGAGTGGAAACTCGAAACCAAAACCCTTGAAATTGTGATCTATTCTGCCCCATAAATTCTCTTTTCCTGGATAATCGTCCTGCCAGTAGGAAAAAAGAAAGAACAGTCTTCAACCAGCTGACAATTCTCTTACAAGTAGAGTCCTCAGCTCGCCAGGAGGGTTTACAGTCCAGAGCACAAGTAAGAACATATTAACAGATGGATTCTCTTGTGATGAAGAACTGGTAGTGACCTGACGAGCTTCCAAGTCATTTGTGCCCATTTCAAAAGAAATCCAATGATGGTAAGTTGGTGTTTTACTAACAGAAACCTTCACTTTGGACACAGGAACATGGACAGAATCATTGCTTACCTCCCCCACCCATGGATTCCCATTAAGTTTCGCTGTGAATGGATCTTTTCTTCTAGAACTCGGCAGGTTATCATAATTCAGCTTTTGATTCCAAAATTGGAGGAAGCCCTATGTGATTGATGAAATTCCCTTCTCAAGGTCAAAATAAAATAAAGATTAATTCTTTGGGACTCTCAGCAGATGGATCAGCCTCATAGGAGTCAGAAAACTTGAACCGGGCATCGAAGAAATAATCAAAATGGCCGCGAAGATTCCAAGGATACCATTAAAACAAGCAAGAATCGGTCTGCGCAAACAAGAGCCAACCAAGATCCTTACTCCTCTATAACAATAAAGCTATCCACTTTTGTAACGAATTAAACAGCAGAGCTAGCGAGCCAGGAATATGATGAGAAGCGCTAGCTGTAGCAAAAACATGGCTAACCTAAGCTTTTAATGATTCTGATAGCTTGATACATATGAGAATTGAAACTTCATCCCTTACATTTTTTCCTTCAAAATTCTTGCTTGGAGTAACACAGAGATTTTAGCTCATTTGAATTATACATCTGTACAGTCAACTCCATTCTTCCCAACGTCTACTCTGTTTCCTTGCTGCAACCCAGCAATTTTTATGCCGGGACTTGATGAATAACAAAACGGGATCAAAAGAAGAAGACCTTCGTGATTGAATAAGCAATCTCGCCCGTGTCTTATACTCCGAGCCCGGAGGTGGCGGCACTATCCAAACCTACTTAGCGAGTGAAGAGCAGAACTATCTCCTTCCTGGTAGGCCCAAGATTTATGCTGCCGCGATTACGTTCAATACTCACTAAAAAGAGAGAATAAAACAGTTGCTAAGGAATGGCAATGGCGTTAAAGAAAAACAAGCACAAGTATAAGAAAAACAGAGCAAAACTAAGTTGGAAAAGACATATCAAAATGAAATAATTATTTTTTAAAAATAACTTTATTTTAAAAATAACCTTTCAAAAAATATTAAAAGTATTTTTAAAAATTTCTCAAAATTAATTCTAAAATATTAAATAATCAAACTCCTAGTTTCAACCAAACAATTTCTTACTACAATGTTACTACTATCTTG